>LUCH01018310.1:0-15827 GCA_013368495.1 Paragonimus heterotremus
ACCCTCCTCAAGTCACTATCCTACGAGTCGTTCGTGCTTACCTCCTTCGCAATGCAAGAGAAATAGTAAGCATGTGAACCCATACCCAGGGAAAAAAGGATGTATCCATTGCCAACCCCTATTATTCGGCCTCTTCCCAACAATAGCAATATCTCGCGTGGCACACCTTCCAAAACAAGACTTAACCAGAACACCACTTTTCCCGTCAGATTTGCTTATTACACGAGTAACGCCCTCTTTAATACGAACAGCCCCCACAGTATTAGTGATCAACTAACTGAAACCCGTGATTCCTTCGCGGAAAACTTGCATGTATATATGGTCAATCGATTTCAACCTTACCCTTTTTTATTGCGTCACAGACGGTTCAAACCTTCCCTGCCCAGTCCACTTTCCATATCCCCCTTGCCACAACACACCCTGCTAACACTTTTCCAAAATTTTCTCTCATGTACTCAGACGCGGGGGACAATCCATAAGTTATCGATGCGCTCACCAAAACCGCATCAGACCAAGGGACGTCACCCAAGTCTCTGAATCACAAAGACCCTTCTGTCTCGGACATTTTTAAAGTTCTAAAGATGACGTCCCACAAGGAAAATGCACTAACTTGACTGCTTTTGAATGCACGCTCACTGGTCAATAAGGTGCACATTTTTAAATCCTTCATCTTCTTATACAATCCTTGCATTATTCTGGTCACCGAAGCCTGGTGTACACTTGAGACTTCGAACACATAACTAAATGTTATAGGTCACCATATGTTCCGTAAACATCGCGGTACAGGACGTGGCGGTGGATGTTTAATTCACTTAGGGAAGCAGTATTCT
The DNA here is from genome assembly GCA_013368495.1 of Paragonimus heterotremus. NCBI lineage: Eukaryota > Metazoa > Platyhelminthes > Trematoda > Plagiorchiida > Troglotrematidae > Paragonimus > Paragonimus heterotremus. Next base: position 831 of record LUCH01018310.1, read on the forward strand.
GCAACCATACTCGATGATCCGTATCTTGATAGGACCGGCGACTCATTGTGGCTATCAGTGTCAACTAAATCATGTGAACTACTCTTAGGATGTGTCTACAGACCACCTAACGCCACTCATGACGACATGACTAATCTTATTAATGGACTGAATTATGTATCAACATTGCCCACACAGAGCAAAATATTTGGTGGAGATTTCAATATGCCCAATATCTCGGACCTCTTCCACAGGCCCTGTTAATCGAGCAGGGTTTTTTGCATGTGTTTGAATAAATGGATGACGCCAGCACGTTTTGGCAACTATCGGACTGGGCCACACTTTGGATCTCATTTTTACAACGGGTATCTCTTCCGCTAAAGTATCCGTCCTAAAACGGTTTCCAGGAAATGATCACAACGTGGTCAACCTCATGCTTCACCTAAAAGCTGTAAAAGTGTCGAACATGATAAGTTATCACCAGATAACACTAATCGACTGGAGTACGTTCGCCAATCTGTTGAGGTCATTGGTGTGGAACACATTCTTTTTGACCTCTGATCCTCGCATTGCACCCAAAGTGTTTACTGAACACCAGATTTTGCATAAATATCTTAACCCCGGAGGGATCAAAACGCCGCTGTGTGTTTGGTAAAAGCAGGATCGCCACTCTAAAAGGGCGATGTAACCTGAAAAACCTGAATTCGTGTGCATGAAATGATTGGCACTGTAGAACATAAAACCAAAATGCTCTACCCAAATGAGAAAAAACGTGCGCTGAACAGCAAAGAGAAGAGCTCTGAGTTGATGCAGTTATTTAAGCGCAGAAACTGCACAAGAGACCTTATTATCTCACTAGTTACATTACGGAACAAAACTACCGCAGATGATTCCGTAACAATCTGCGCGGCCTTCAATTCGTATTTTGCTGCTTCCTTCAACATTGAAGAAAATGTATTGCCTCCACCTCTCCCTGTGAAAACAAACACGTTACTGCAGATGCAGTAAAAATACGCCCTCAGTTAGCTACCATCAAACCTGCTTATCCTCCTGGCCCAGAGAGTATACACCCTGTTGCCCTCAAACACGGAGTGGATGACATCCCTCTCCTTTTGTTTAATACTTATACACTTTCTTTATCATTAGGTTCTTTCCCTCTGCAATGGAAACATTCTATAATTCAACCCCGTTACAGAGGTGCTTCGCGACAAGACATCAACAATTAGCGTCCCATTAGCCATATTCCAAGTTGTTCTGGGGTGTTGGAAAGGATGATTAAATGTTGCATGTTTGAAGTCTTATTATCACGAAACCTTATAAACCTATCCCAACAGGGGTTCCTCAGCAAACGTGCGTGCATGACGTGTCCGCTGGAGTTTTTTAATCATGTTAGAAGATCCGCTGATTCAGGGAATGTGGTTATTATTATACTTCTGGATATGCAAAAAGCTTTTAATCGTGTGCCTCATACGCGCATTCTGATCAAAATGACATATTTTGGTATACGTGACCCATTACTCAGCTGGTTTTCTTCATACCTTGTGAACCGCACACAAACAGTGAAAATAGGAGATAACAGCTGAACGCCCAGACCAGTCGCCAGTGGAGTGATTCAAGGAAGCGTCCCAGGAACGTTACTTTTTCTTATATGTGTGGACGATATATGTAAAGTTATCAAACATAGCAAACTATTCCTATTCGTTGATGACGTCAAACTTGTCTATATTTTTCCTCCTGGCGATCTCAATTCTTCTTTAGGAAATATACGAGAGGACATCACGTCACTAGAGTCTTGGCGTCAAACTTGGCTGATGAAATTCTCTGCCAATAAATCCACCATCGTCGCACACGGTTGTCGTATACCAAAGGACTTTATAAAGCTGGATGGCCGCGGTCTTTCAACTGCCAACTCAGTCCGCGACCTGGGTATACGTTATTCAAACTCATTCGATTTTGCTGAACATATATCTTTTCTAGTAGCTAAAACTAGACGAACGATCGGATACATTAAGCACTCATTCATCCTTCCTGCGGCTCGACTACACCTTTATAAGCTGTGCATACGACCCCAATTTGAGTACTGCACGTTCATATATAGTCACGTGCGGAAGTCTGATAGGCTAACTCTGGAAAGTCTCCAAGGTGCATTTACGAAAGGTTTAGTGAGTTATCCGACTTCTTTGAACTACAGGGAACGCTGTCAAACGCTTGAACTGGATTCTCTTTGGCTACGGCGTCTCGAGCGGAACCTTGCACTTATGTGTAACCTAGTTTATAGCGATAAATTTACCGTCACACTCGCGATTCGCCTTCAGCATAGCTCAAAATACAACATCAGGAACAAAGAGTTTACTCTGAAAACTCTTAAATCCCGTAAACATCTCCGTTCAGAATTTTTCCCAGTGAAATATACCTACAGTTGGAACAAACTTCCACGTGCAATTAGAGCCAGTTATAATGTACATCAATTCAAACGAAGCTTAAAAACTTTTCTGACATTAAGGAACGTCATTTCGATATTCAAACTGCCTGCCTGAAGGCGACATCTTTGAAAACGGACCTAATAACATCTAAACATCTGATCTAATCTAATAACAACTGAGGGTGAACTTATACCACATGATGTACCATCACACACACTTTGTACCGATCAAAGCTATCAACTTCGTCATTTGAGAAGTTCCTCAATTTCGAAACTTGTCATTTCTCCAACAGCGTAGATTTTGTACACAGCTCTGTCGAAAAATTGCAGCTGTATAACATCCTAAACATCCCCGTCTGCAATAACCAAACCATCCTTGTACACTCTTACTCCGTGCTTAACGATTATCAGTTGTGTATAGCCATCAACCACTATGCAATAGCTGTGCAAGTTAAAACAGTTTAGACTATATATAGCTTAACCTGTTCGCCTCATAAGATTACATATAAATATGTGCCTCTCCCTATTCTAACAGACCACCTGATAATCTTACAGTGTTGCTAAACATCTTTTCCATTCAACATAACGACCGTACATATTAAATCGACATCGGAATTCGGCTGTAGTCTTATACTAGGAAAATCACTTTTAGCGTTATACGATAATACTTGTTTGTTAGAAATACATATTTTACTAACTAACACAAAATTATAAATTCTTTGTAAAATATTTGGTCAGAAAATGTCAGATTCCATTATTCGTCATACTTCACATGATCATTTTACGTTCTGCTGTTTACCACGTTATTCTGCTTTCCATTCTTGATTCCACGATAAACTCTAACACGAGACAACATTCCATAACGTCCGGACAATCAAAATCCCGTACTGGTCGGACACTTCGCGAGGTCTGTGAAAATCCGTCGATTTTAAGGAAATAACTGAGTTCAGACCAGATGATCTTCCATTTCTCCGGGAAAATTGGGACCCTCCTATCTTACTTCATCATCACAAAAGTTTCTACACATTTTTCCGGAACCGTCTACGTCGAATGATGACGAAATTCTTCGGCTGTTCATTTTTTCCATTATGAAAAATCTTTTTTCTGGCATGACCTCGAACATCAGGCCAACGCTAACCTTGTGAAGAGAAATCAATGTAACTACTCATCATTTTTTATCGAACATTGAAAATTTCCACAATTTTGAAAACTATCGTTTTAGAAGCAAGCGAGCCAACTGCCTCTTTATAAACTACAATTTTCCTGTATTATTATGTCCGTTTTGTTACTTTATTTTTATTATTGGTGTATTGTACAATTAACACTTATGTGTACGTTATGGGTTTCACGTTGAAATGTGTGTACTGTTCACGCTTATCTGAGCGTGTTTCTCACAGATGCGTTGAGAAATATACCATTATTATTATTATTATTATCATTATCATTATTATTATTATTGAATGTCTGGTCATTGGACTGTTTTTCTGTGAGAAGGTGCAGATTTCGTTTAATCAATTCCCAAGCCTCATCTACTGTTTCTCAGGGATGACTGCAACCCGGAAACTTTGCATCTATTATCAGTCTGTCGATTTTCACTTTTCCGAAGTTGTGCTAACTTGGAGGGTCCCGGCTGCCATCTGATACATTACTCAGAAATGATAACCATACGATCACCTTTCCCAGGAGGAACACCTATGCCAATTGAAGTGACTTGTTTTTCTTATCTGCCCATCGCTAGGTCAAGCACTGAGGTGACCTGCTTCACTATAAAATGCGAGTTACACCCTACCTGCTGAATTAACATGTCGTCGTGGATGAAGTCCAGCGGGTCTGCCCCAAACTTCCTGCAGAGTCTGATTGTTCCTCTAAATCAGTGTCAGCAGCGTTGAGAGTTTCGAGAATTAGAAGGGAATGTGGCTTGGCAACGGTGGCCATCAAAAGAGATATAAGCTTCGCATCATTGGTAGCTTGCGATATTGGACTGCGATAGATACATACGACTGAGATCGTCCGAGTAGTCGATGTCACCACGCTTTCCATTAGTTGAATGTTCGGTCAGCTGAGAGAGGGGCCCTGCAGGTGCACATACATTTCGGCATTCAGAAGTTGCATCCCCCCATACCACCCCCAAGTGTGTCTTGTTCGTAACCCTTATATCTTCTCAGATGCAGCCCGTTATACTGTGCATTCAATGTAAGCCAAGGCTCTGTGATGGCGACACATCGTAACCACGGGCTACCGCGATAAAGTCACCCTATTTGTTATTGATGTTGCAGGCGTTTGTGTAGTAGACTTTCAGACGCTGGAGTTCCAACCGACCGGGCCTTTTATACTGAGAGCCCCGGGGAACTATACACGAGACAGGATCCATTGTTTGCCGGCTACAGATTACGCGTTTGCAATGTTGTACTAGGAAACCCAAGATGCGCGGGGGGAGTCCGTTTAATAGCACAGGATCTGTTAGTGATAGGAGGTAGAACAAGATGGACAGGACGTTCGGTGTCCCGTGCCTTCAATATGTGTAGCGAACGCATACCCTCAGGCGAGATCGGGCGAATCTCGAAAAATTCCACATTCGTTGTTTGACTTGTTCTTTATACCCAGTGGTCTCGCAAGTAGTTGATCTCAGTTGAATGAGTGCGTGAGTCTCACAACGACCGGTCTCACTTCTCCTAACACGCTGGCCAGCTGATCCCATTTCCCCATCAGTAACACCCCAGTTATTCCGATATCTTCTGATAATCCAGGTAATCTACGAGTTGTAGTTGACAGATGGTATCTCAGTGCAAATACTCGCAGTTTGCTGTCTACGTACTTTCCGGAAATACCATATACTACAATATTCCTCCTCCTGCCGATAACCAACTGGTGCTTGCTATCCAGGGGGACCGGCCTCTTAAGCAGCAGTTCACTGTTCCCTTTCATCTCAGCCAACCGAGCACGTTGTTCTTCACTAAACGTCAGCAGTGTAGCTATAGTTGTTATTGCGGAGGAAAAATCCGCATCTACAGTTCTGGACTCAGTCGCAGGTGGAAGAGGGAATGTATTCGACCTTGTGTCAGTCCCTTTGAGCTAAGACCCAGTCACACCAGTATTTTGAAAAGAGAATGTGGACCCCACGGTGTGTGTACCGCTATTTTGCTCCTAGGAGCTTTGTGTACGACAGGTGTCAAAGGCTCAATGCCGGATGGACGACCCCTGATGTTGAATGAACTCTTCAAGGCTTGCATCTGCGAGTAACCGATAGTCGATCCTGGTGACTCAGAACCCACTTCAACCAACGCAGATACTTCTTCTGAAGTTTTAACTTAACATATAAGCGTGATTTCTACCTTTTGTGCTGGGAGGTGCAAGCTATGGTAAGGAACACCATTGGCAGACGCTGTGGTTGCACTAACAGTAGACACCGAAGAACCAGTATTGTTGAATGAACTGTCAAACAGCCTCCCAGAGGATCTACATTTACCGCAACCCAGTTGAACACAGCCAAGATTGGCAGCAATCGGAACTTAGTACGGCTCCAGAGAGACACCCAGGCAAGAAATGTGGAACCATACGTCACAACCGAAGCATTGAAGGGTGTGGTCTCTTGTGCGAACTGGCTTAAAACAGAACCTAAGCGCCGACAGCTTCAATATGCACGCAAGACAAACACTGAGGCTGAAGAAAAACGAAGATGAAGCACGGTGCACTCAAAAAATAGGTGAATAAGGGTGGTGTCCCCTTATATCATTAAAACAACGTTAAAAAATAAAAAACAACGAACGCAATTGCCAACGTTAATATCAGATGTTCAGAATAACGTCAGGCAAGCAAAGTTGGGTAACCTAGTAATCTAACTGTCAGACAGTCTAGAATGGAATATTGTAGCGGTACTAGAACACACTACATTGGTTGAAAAAGAAGAAAAGGAAAACCAGCACAAGATTTGGGAACCACTATGGCACGAGACGATCTGAGTTGAACTTCCAGCCAGGATGAATTCCCTTCAGTACCAATCTAATTTACCCTAAATTCCGATAGATTTCGCACCCCCAAATAAAGCTTTGTGTAATCGATTTTGGCGCTTACGTGCACTAAGTGAGCACTTTTCCAGATAAGCGCAATGAACGCCAAACTTATATTATACAATAATTGCGATGGGTCTCAATCAGCGCTGAACGACACCGGTACGCAAGGGTAGCTAGGGACTAACAAGCATGTAAGCAAGTAAACGCAATCGCATGCATTAAGCAGACGGCAGATTAAGATACGATCCTATGAGAAGTGTGAACTAAAACTTTGGGGGAAATTCTACATATTGTCTAGTAGGCAGACTGGGGTTATCTCCAGGTCGCTACACAATTTATAACGATTATATCGTTTCCCTCGACGCCCAGCCAATCTTCAGTCCAGAAGGATGGCGGCTTCAAAATGTTATCAGTATTTTGGACGGAGACATTAACAGGTCATGTTGATAAACGACTGCGTCAGAAACTTGAATATTCTTTGAATGCTCAACTCCGACTATGAATAACCCCCATCAAGTCACTATTTTAAACTGCCGCCAGAAAGACATCGATATATGCAATTCTTGAATGCGCCTGCTTCCTTTTTCTGTCTACAACCAATTGACCTACTCGGTGTCTTCCTAGTGTTCAGTCACGACTTTCGAAATACAGCCCAAAGCCCTATGAGCACAATTCCCACTTCCACTAATATTTCCGCCTTTTTTGTCAAGCGGTCAATCAGGCATAACGTTCGTAAACAAAAAGTCATGTCCATAGCGAAAGCGTCTTTCAGTACGCCTTTACCAGCCAATCATACACAGTGGCTGTACGGACCAATTACAACTTAGCAAAACGATCGGTGAAACCAACTTTTTTCACCAGTATTTCCCACGGTTGTTAACCTGTCGCATACCCTCGTCCCGTTTGCACCCACACGCTAACTGTAACCTTAAAATCTAACCAACCGTTAGAACAGGGCCCTTCTCAAGATGTCATCGATAAGAAAACAACATGTATAGTTCAGACATGTAACATATTATAGGGACTATTTATACATGTAGAAAATACTGAAACGTCAATTCGCTTCCACGTCAGTAGCATTCTGTTCGTCGAGATCCACAATCCGTTTCTTTTTCTGGAATGGCAAGAATGCCGTCATGTTACCGCACGTATACCTGACTGCCGTTCTCACTGTTTCGTGTGCAAGCATGTTGTGTGGACCGTTTTCACCTTGAGCAGTGCAACCATCCTTCACATTATTCATTAAACGTGCTGTCAGGGGTGATAGCGCATTCCGTCCTCTCATGTACCTGTCCTAAGTTCGTTAAGAATTGAGGTGGTATGACAGGTCTTACCTAGTAAAAAGGCTTTCAGCTGTGTGCTTCTGAATGCAAACGTATTGCGTGCGTTGGAATAGGTTATTTTTTCAACGACTGCCATAGTCATTAGTCGTTCCATCACATTCCTAAGTAGTGCTGCAACACTGGAGACACTGATACCCCGGAAATAATCAACCCAAGAGAACACTGGCTGATCACTGGCGTAGCACTCACCATTGGGGAATGGAACCTTGATCCGGCATTTCCTTATCAATTTCCCGTAATGTCACCATTAAGGGAAAGGACTGTATCTGTTTGTTTGTTGTCGTTATTTTAGATATCATCCATTCCCATGGTAGTACATAATGTGTTTACTTGTATATTGATGCTGTGAGATAGCTCTGAGGGGAGGTAAGATACACTTTGTCATCATTAAAGAGAGATGGAAGTAGTTTTCTCACTGCTGTCGTTATGGATTGTTGTCTGTTTACTGTATGTTATGCCACCGATGGGTCTTTGAAGCTTCGTGCTGCATGATGGAACTGAATACTTGGCATTAATGGGTTCACACTTTCTCTATGCACTAGGGTATTCATCACTGCCGCCGTCCGTTTACTGGTAACATGTTAATCAACTGGCTGAATCAACTTACATTGGACGTTTTAGGGGTAAGCCCATTTTTATTGTGTAATCGCTAGAAGGCAAGTTGCCGGAACAGTTGGTACGTTTGATATGGCGCAACCACACTTACTTGCGGTAAACAGTGTGATAAGTGGGCACAAATGCAAATGGGTAAAACCAAAAAATCGGAGTTTTTTCTGAGATATGCTTCCCTTCAACATCCACGGTACAGTGTGCAAGAGGAATTGTCTAATTTCACAAGCTTTCGAATTTTCGAACATCGGCCATCTTCGACATACTCTTGGGAAGTCGTCTTTAAGTAGACGAAGGCAGGCGGTTGTGAGCAAGTCAGTGTTTCCAGCAGTGCCAACCGTCAAACACACCTCCTTGTTATAACAGGATTCCACCCACAATGCCACCAGCCGTCGTACCACACCGAGACAAACGGAGTGCATGTATTCGTAAGGAAAATGGTGTATCATGTCCAACTGAAAGGTCTCAAACGGAGACTGCCTGTGCCCTCTGGCACACCTGAAGGATTCGTCTGTGCGTTCGTTGCAGCCTGTTAGGGAGATAGGTAACCTGGTGGTCAACGGTTTGCATGCAATGATCACATATGGCGTATCCCATGTGATATGGCTTCCGTTTCACAGATCCCCTAGCCGGCGAGTCGCAAATAACATTGCTGATGATCAACTTCTTTTTGGGCTCCAGGTAACCCACAGTAACTCCGTGTGATATCAGAGTGCACAGTTCGGCGACTAAATAAGACAAATACTCGTACAGATTTCAAGGTTTGCTGCTATCAGAAAACACGCCAACCATGAGAGGGGTGGTTGTCACGAGCCCAACTAGTCTACCAAATACAAACCAGGACTGCAGCTTCGACGACTTGAAAAGTCCAATGCCATCAGTGTGCAACCGAATGGCCACTTCATTAGCATTCCCCAGAGATGCATCATATGGTGAGCATAACAGAGCCGTTTGAGGGCCGAAATAAGGATAACTCCCGTCAGATACCGACTTCGAGGGACAGTAACTAGGTGCACCCGACAAAAAACGAACGTCAGTTGGCACAGACCTTGACTAATAAGTGATTATTCGCAACATCGCTGTAAATGCTTTTCTGGGAGTTTCATATTCTGATACCTATTCATTCAAACCCTTTACCACGTTGGACATTGTTGCATAGTCCCCTGAGTCACATGCGATTGACGAACTGCCATCACCTGTGTCGTCGTAAGAAACGTCATCCAAAGAAAAAATAACCTACAGAAAAACACTTACTTTTCCTCGGTACTGTCGTGAGGATATTATCCGCAAGCCGATTAATTGAATCAACCACTATCGTGCACCGCCGTTTCCAATGATTGGCAGTCCACTTCGACGGGAATCGTATTGAATTCTTATGTGTTCTTCGACTTCCACATATTTTCAACTAGCTGCAACGAGAAATAGAAAGGTGCACGTGAACTAAAATTAAATACAATCATAATTTACTGACAACTGGTTTGGCAGGTTTGATAATGTGTAACAGAACAAATTGCGATAAAATCTGGACCTCAGCTGGGTTCCAACAAGCGACAGGAACAACACGCCTAAACCCGGTGTGGCACCAGCTGCATGACGTGTAAGATCCTTCCCAAAATCTTAGCCTACGTTTTACATAAGATCTTAAGAATCTTTGTTTGCCGTCTGCTTACTGAATATGATCGGGCTTGTTTGTCTGCATGTTTGTTGGCCTATGCGCGCCAATCGCGTCGTCTTCACTAATCCGGCTTGCTCGCGTCCCCGACCATGTGATCTTAAACTTCCCTAGCCACTTCTGTGTGTGAGTGTCGTTTAACGCTGATCAAGACCCATTGTAATTATCGTATAATACATTTTCGGTCTCCCGCAATTATTGGTACTTTTATTTCGTGTCTGGTACTGTTGCGCATACGTGAGAAAGCGTTACCATGGTGCACGTACGCACTAAACCGGCGAGTGCTCAACCATCTGAGCTTCGCAGCTCGCACAATTGTGTACACAGGTATTATGTAAATGCATGAGAGAACGCTTTAAAAACGATAAGCGCACAACCAGCAACTCACCTTGACAATGAAACACTCATGGCTTGTCAACAATCTGTGCACGTGTTGATCAGAAGCGGTTCTCGTCTCAGGTTTACGAGGTTAATTCACACAGGGCAATGAATCATGATAAGATCCATCCCAGAATTTTCAAGCAGGTGGCTGCTAGGGCAAATGCGCGATTCGAAAGGGGCAAGTACTTACTGCGTGGATATAAAATTTGAAGTTTCTCAAATAATTGTTATTTTTGACAACTTTTTACCTTACAGTCTGCTTACATTTTACCTACGTCCACGTAAAACCGGTCGTCAAACAAGATCGACTGTTGTCAAAACCATTTGTTCTATCTCTGAAGTAGATATTGAACGACCAAAGGGCAAATGCTCTAGGCTTGAAACTTGTAAAGACCCTTCCAAAGACAATACCTTCTAAGGGGGTAAAGATAACTTGGTGGTTTCCATCAATACCCCTCTAAATAAGTACTGTTCTATCTCCCTAGACAATGTATTGGCGGAGTTATTCCGTAAGGTATCCAAGTTGGGAACTGAATTTGCCCAACTAAAAACAAGCTATGTTGTATTCGATTCTCTAAAGGAGAATCTTATCTCCCTATCTTACATCTTCAAAGTACCAACAAGTCCCGAGATGGATGACATAGAGAGCACAATTATGTTCCTGAACTCACTGACAACAGAAACCACGAAACGAATGCGTTGCACGTATTATATCGTCGTATTCAATGTGCTCGATACGCTCTATCTGGATGGCATCAAAAATCTACTCCTTAATCAACGCCAGTCCCATTTTTAGGGGGGCAAAATGGGGCCTTGTATATAAGAGGGTTTTTCATAGTAAAAACAAGACATTATCCTATGCTGCATGTTTCCTGAAATGTCTCTCGTTCTGTTGTTCATGTTGGCGCTTATATGTTATCATGTCTGACTTCCTCGTTTTGTTTTAACGCATTGGTCCACCACAAATTACTATGCTGAGCTAGGTTTGATTTGGAAGGCAGTAGGTTTTGTTGGTTTATTTTTTGGGGTCGTTGCGTTTTTGCGCGATATTGGTTGTGTTCAACAGAAAATAAGATATTGTTGTTTGGTGCCAACTATTTACCGGAAGTGTAGGAGATTCAGGTAACGTAATTTCGTTTCGTTGCGCTTTGTACAGTATTTTGTATCCCATCCTTTTTATAGTTCTTCACACCCTCCACTTTCCTCAAATTCACATGTACACCTGATGTTTAATCATGGTGAATCGAACAAATCAATAATGCAAAATCTTTCTCCAAGGTCGCGAGTCCTGTCTTCTTTCTGCATTTCTTGTCGCCTATTTTCGGAGTTCTGAAGAGTTAAAGGCTAAGGTAGTCAACCATTGTCTTCGCTGTGAACCCAAAATCCCTTTGGAGCAACACAACAGATCGCATCCAATAGAAACATTCACGAATTATTGTGAGTCAGTTGCTTTCGTTTTCATTACATTTAGCCTCGTATCCACACCTAAGTTTTGTATAGCGTCCACGTCCACTACAGTTTTATATACGCCACTTAGTAAATTGTTCCCATTTTTCGATCCTCACCTCCAATCCAGTGATCTGTTTGTTTATCTGGTTACCGCCGCTTCTGTCATCAAACGTACGAAACGGATTATTTGTATCATTGGTGAATGTCTGTATTCCCCATGGAGTGGATGATTTTTGTGTGCCTATTTTACATACGTTCAATAAAAAATAGAAGATTATGTTGTTCTTTACTGAGGTCCTTGCGCGAACATATGTATATATTTAAATATTTGCCTTCAGATTTGTATTTCGCATAGTCATTTACACCACTACATTAGGATCTTAACAATATGTGACAGAAATTACGACCGAGAGCTACATGAAGTATATGGTATTGTACATCGTTTTCTTGACCGTCATCAAATTACTTCTCATCTCACATTTCAGATCACTGAAATGCGTCTACCTGAATTACAAGTACACAACTCAGGCGTTGATTCTGGCCAGAATCTATGGAAGTTGTATTTGGATCACTCCAACTGAAACTGGTAGTTGGACGGCCAAATGACGGCTGAGGGATCCAACCATGGAACTGTCTCACGCAGCGCAGCGACACTACCGCCCGATTATCCGTCCACGGGCGGCTGCCTACCCAATACCAATCTTAACTTATCCCTATACCTATACCCCACTGGCCAAAATGTGGTACTGTAGGTCCTCCACATATATACCCCTGTACTGATTACATTGATTACTGGTCGAACGTTCCTTACAAAATTACACGTAATCAACTCTGCTCCGACACCACGGACTTCTCCTTTGAACTCGCTCTTTGTTTGTTTCGTACCGCCACATTGAACTGTTTATACTACCGTGTTATTCGTTGACATTGGCTGACGCTTAAAGTCCGCGCACAGAGTTCATTTAGTCGTAAGTTGTATAATTGCCAACCGTTGCATACTTATGTAAAAAACCAGTTTTATCTGAGTAAACCTTCAACCTTTCGTCTTGTTCTTCCCTGAATCAAAAGGTTTACAACCGTCCCGATAGACTGCGTATAGCCGTGAATCCTGACGGGTAAGACGGGTTATTATCTAAAACTGTGCGCTTCCGTTCGCAAATTCCGTCAATTTGTTAGTTGTGTTATATCAAGTGTGACACATCACCATTAGTTGCCTGCCGAACACTAGCTATCGCTTGTTGCGCAATCACTATAACTGTTTGTTTGTGCATTTTCATCCACACAAACAGCAATATTATGCTAATCTGCTTCACTGACGTCTTCGTTTACAATATCTTATCCGTTGCCTTACAAATGTTCCTCGAAGGCAAGCCATCCATATGAACAATGAAGGTCAGTAAACAAACATCTGATTTGCATTGTCAGCCAGCTGTACGGGAAGAAACCAGTGTACTCATTGGAACAACGGTGCTGTACATTCATGATAATGGACAATAAATGTGAATGGATTTACAACGTTTCATTGGTTTTTGTATTTTTATATTATCGGGTCCCCAAGTAGATTAGGGAGCAATGCGGACGCGGTGGGGCAATTATGTGAGAAGATCTAAAAGAATATTGCGAAGTAGTTAAGGATAATCCGGCGCTCAGGTGAGCTTTCGCGCAGTAAAAGGATTTTGCGGCCAGCCTCCATTTGGACCCCATGGGTCCCACTGGGGGCCTATCAGTCAACCCCCATTTATACCCAAAGTCAGCCCTCAAAAGCCCCCGGAGTCCTCCAGGGGACCATATGGGGCATGCCATTTGGGTTACGAGGGTTACTAATATAAATCTGGCCTCATATACCTGCATTCTTCTCCGTAAAAAGACTCAAGAGATCTGCTATCCGCATTTGTTCAAATTCCAGAGCGATAAAATTTATAAACAGTTCGTTCAATGTCAGGATCTTATCAAGTCCAAAACCTCCCTTAAACTTATAAGAATTATGCAGGATAGAACGCCATTTGAGAAGGAATGTCGAAATCGCTTATTATGCAACACTGTCACCTTCAAGGCAGTGACCCAGGGCGCATTCAACCAAGGTGCGATGATGTCCAAAGGTAATAAGTCGGGTCCGGCTGGGTGTGTTGCTTCGTCTTGTGGTATCACACCTGAGGATGCCAATGTTCCTCCTGAAAACATCGACATAACAAAGGACAACATACTCGCCGACTTCGTTAATTTAACATTAGATCTTGACAGTTCCAGCAACCTGTCTTACAAAATGGCAGCCTCCGTCGAGCAGCTAAATTACAAACAACATTGGGTAAACAAATGTGCCCATATTAAACCAAATGGGACGTCTAGATCTCAGCCTGTACACGCGGTAGCTAGATCAGAAAAAGTAAGGCTCAGACCATCTATCCGTCAGACACACGCCGGCAGTCCAACTTCAAACTTATTTCAAAGGAACCCAACAACCGGCCACAAGTGGGACGCTGGCTTTAATAAGCCCTCCTCAATTCCCTACCAAACCAGCCGCTCGTGCTTACCTCCTCCACATTACAAGGGACAAAACAAGCATGTAAACCCATACACGCACCCAGGGAAAAAGGATGTATCTTTTGCCAACACTTAGTCTTCGGCCTCTTCCCAACAATAGCACTCCCTTACGTGGCACATCTTTTGAAGCAGTGGTCAACCAGAACCCCATTTTTCCCACCTTTTTTGTTTACCCCATGATTATCTCTGCAACAGGTTAGATCTTGTACACGGTTCTGTCCAAAACTTGCAGCTGAGCAACAAAATTATAGCCAACACACGGTAACATTATACACACTCCCGTTTGTAATAACCAAACCATTCCAGTACACTCTTACTCCACACTTAATGATTACCAGTTGTGTATAGCCATCAACCACAATGCAATAGCTGTGCAAGTTAAAACTGTTTAGAAAGTATATATGTTGATTTTGTTAAGGTTTGTTGCATTATTTTGAGATTGCTGCGCCTTGTTTGATCAATGTTGATGGGTGGCCCTATCTTTCTTCATTTTACTAAGAATTAACAGTACCAACCATTTTTACTCTTACACCAACCACTATAACCGTTTCTTTTACTCTTATTCAGTCTGACCCCTGTACATTTATAAAT
>LUCH01018311.1:0-15761 GCA_013368495.1 Paragonimus heterotremus
AACAATGAAGTTTGTCTTTTCTTAACGAGAAAGCTGATTGACATTCACTTCTCTTGAGTTGTTGGTGCAGAAGCTCGCTTAAAGCAGAGGTGACCAACAATCAATTCAACCAGCTCAGTTCGGGGTCCAGAGTGGCATCACCGGTTTTTTCGAAGTTCGCCGAGTTGTTGTTGGTATGTTTTGTGACAACTGACGTACACAAAGCTATACGTGGGATCAAAAACGAGTTGTACAAACTTGAGATAACCCACATGTCACTTGACTGTTTACGTAAATTGTGGCGGTGTTTCAAGTCATAGGCAGATTCAGTTGTTCTGACATAGATCTAGTTAGCTGATTTTAACCAACCGTTATATGGGCAAAAACGCTATATGTTAATAGATTATAATGTGAGCCACAGGCTAACGTTTCGGTTCTCTCCTAGAGCCTCTCTCTTCTCTCCAGCTTTCTACGCATCGGCTTGCATAAACATTAGTTTCTATTTAACAGCATTCATTCTAATAAAACCCGCTTATGGTTGATTGACTTCAGTCGTTTTAAATGGACTATTTTTTATCCAATAACCACTGCACAGTGGATGTGGTTCACACTAGTTCATAACTTTTGGGTTTAGCTAAACAAACTTCTCAAACCACAAAATTATCAGTTACCAAACCAAAGTAGCCTTCCAACTTCGAATTTGTCAGATTATCTTTCAGTTGACCCGTTTGAATTCTGGCATAATAAATGCAACCACCTCTGTGACGTATGTCTCAAAAATTATAATTGACTACTGTCCTTATTATTCTGTCCTTGTTATTGCCCGATTCCCTGTGTATTTCTAATTCTATCTTAGAGCTCCCATGCCCTCCACTTAAAACCAACTCACTCGATTCGCCTGACAAGAAGTTCATTGTCCAAGCTGCTTTGCGTTTGAAAGCAGTTTAACATGTCAATAAATAAATCAAACCAACAATAAATAAATCTATAGACAATGTGAACCTGGTGGTTTCTCCCGCAAAAACCGTTTCAGCTATTCGGCGGAGAAACTTGGAAACTTAGGAGAAACAAGCTCTCACAAAGATATCACTTCAAAGTCGAATTTAAATTAAATTGAAGATGATGCGGCTGAAAATGTTTATCGAATTTCTGTAAATTTTTAGTTTGCGGATGAACGATTCCGTCTAGCGCCTAACATAATTTACTTGTTAAATATCAGGTGGAACACGTCTTTTCAATGTTTGTATCATTAGTATCGATGGAGTTGGGCAGACATGAGTTAGTTTGTGACGAGCACAGTGTAGATGTGACAACCTGACAGCTCTATCTCTCTCATAGTAATAATAGCTGAAATTGTCACCCGAACCACAGTAGGTGCACATATGAATACATCGATTGTCTTGATCTTTCGGTTTCAAACATTTCGTTGAAACTCAGAACATACGAAAAATACATTAACAGCCGCCGGGTATGAGTTGTGCTCAAATCAGGTCAGCGCCACCGTTGAGTCGATATACAGATACTTTGGAGATATCAGTCACATTTATTTGCAATAACTATGGCTCGCTGTTTGACAAGATATTGTTCTGCTCATCTTGAGAGGTGGACGGTCGGGACATAAACCGCCAGATTTACAACGAATAGAATAGTCAATAACATTACTGTCATGTTATTTGAAAAAAATATCGGGATGAATGAAGAAACGTGCAAAGCGAAAGACAAGTTCAGAACCGTGCGCACGGGTACGCGTATAAATATACTTGAGTAAGGACGGAATTGATTTACAGAGGTTGGAGTTGAAAGGATAATCGAGGAACTTCAACCTAACTTTGATAAGCTGGCGTTGTTGCATGAAACCCGGTCACACACTGGCTTTTTACCTGGTCATATCCCTATATTTGGTTTTGATACCCATCTTCGGTTGTCAACTTTTTGTTACTAGTTATTGCCTAGTAGATGCTGAGTGAGAAGATTGCAGTGTCTTTAATACGCCAAGAGGAGCGTGATTTAAAACGAATCGGGTGGGAAGCACAGAACGAGAGTCAGGTTGTCAGTCTCCGTGTTTACAGTCAAGCTCTTTTGATAACCCTATCCTATCTGAAAAATTGTGCCACTGCTTGACTAGAGTGCAAGCACCGATGGAATGGATTATTAAACTTGCAGACCAAACAAGGAGTTGAGATGCATGTCCTGGTTTGTGTATATCTTGAGTGAAAAACGTTCGACCTACACAGACTATCTGACATATTCAGATAGTTATTTACTTAATCATAACTGCCCGGAAAAACGTTTGTTAGTCTTCGACATTGTCTCGCAAGTATTGGGTTGTTTCTGTAAGACAATCAGTCTTGATATACTGTTGTTGGCATGTTTGTGTGCAAGTTTCTTTTGTGATGATAAAAATGGAGAGGGGATTCAACTAAAGATAGTTCGCCTCTGAAAGTTTACTCTCAATTAAAAATTTACTTCATTCCTTTGGACCATCACATTAAACTTGTATTGTAATGTCGTAGTAATGAGGTCTAGTATATTCTTCTGAATGATGTGTCTTAGAACCTAGTTACACTTTGGAGTGCCAGAGTTAGGACCGCTCAACCATGTCGTGCTGCTTGTCGAAGTGCATGCGAAACCATCCTTGTCACATCAAGTCATGTGCATTTCTTACTACCCCAGTTTCGTGAATTAACTTTCATGTATAACAACAAACAACACTTTATACCACGATCCAGACATCCTGAAAACTAGCCAGATGGGCCAGCTTCTTGTCCGTCTGTCACAACAGAAACTGTACTATGTCCCCCCAACAACAAAATTTCCTGAAAATGGAACATTTTTCCAGCGAAGAAAACTTCGGTCCTCTCTCTCGAATGTTTCCACTCATATTTTAACAGAGTATTCCCACCAACCCCAAGAGCGTCTTTATTTAATATATCAAATTCCAATCATAACTCAATTACATGCTACAAGAAGTATAACAACCTAAGGTAGTTCCGATCACTGATACCATGATTAACAGTGTTTTCAGGATGACGGGCCTAATCAATCACTGCTAAAGTTTGAATATTTGAAAATGCACACACATATTCACAGCCAGTTCGGTTTACACGTGTACATGTACGATCTGTCTCGAACAGAATATTACCGATTTAATATAACTAGATCATCGCATCATTTTATCTAGAACATTTGTATTGGCGAACTGTACTGACAGTTGCAGCCTACACATTCCTCGTGTGACGGAATAAAGTCCTCTTATCAGCTCAGTCGTAAACTTTTGTTTGTTTGTGACTGTAGCAGGTTGTGCTTTCTATATTACGATGTGCTTGTGCGTACACATTTACTTAAGACTCAGACACTCCATTAAATCTTTGTTGAATTCAACCGGCACTTATCTGACATGCAGGACAATTTGAAGATCATCTGTCGGACAAGATGTGATTAGTGAAGCTTGCTTTTCGGTAGACCAGAAGCTCACCTTTCTGCATCCGGCAGTTTCACTTGGAATGAAGTGTTTAGTAGAAAACAGTAAGTACACAATCACATCTTATAAGTCACCATTGTACTGCAACCAACTGACAGGTGCTAGTTCCAGGTTCTCATGCGCTTAATGCCGTGGTAGAGCCCGTCTCGATTGAAATGTAACATTTGAACATGCAGTACAACAGATAGTGTTAATGGCAATAGTTACTATATAATAACTCTACCACTGCGTCCCCAGTTGAATGGCTACCTG
Organism: Paragonimus heterotremus; assembly: GCA_013368495.1. Lineage (NCBI taxonomy): Eukaryota > Metazoa > Platyhelminthes > Trematoda > Plagiorchiida > Troglotrematidae > Paragonimus > Paragonimus heterotremus. The sequence goes on from LUCH01018311.1 coordinate 3,713, forward strand.
AGTACTGATTGTTACTACGTAGACGTGCTCTGGACCGCAAGTTATTCTGAAATATTTCTCTGTATGAATCTGAAAAAAGACAGGAAAACTGACCAACTCACCTCGACTGCGGTCTGCAATACAGTATCTCAGAGTCATTTGTAGCCGAATCTCCATCTGAATATTCGCACAATTTAAAACACCTTCTCCGACAATAAAGAGACGTTCTGGATGCATAGGATGAATGGCTATCCGTGATTTTTGATCTTCAATGCAACGATGCGCTATCAGCTACCTGATATAGTAGAACTTACATCCGACTGAGATTGTCGGTTTATTTACACAGCCCAGGCGTGGTATTTGTTTGACCCTGATCAATCTAGTGGCATAACAAGTCATAGAACAGTTAAATTTAAAGGCTTGAGATAAAACGTCAGTATATGCCATAAAAAATATCATCGATATTGTCAACAGTGAAAGTATTGATGAATAATTCCTGAAGCATAAGTCGGATTTGAGGGTAAGTTACAAATCCAGATGAACTGGTTATGGAACCCCCTCATCATGGACCTACTACTCAGTGAAAACCATCCTGACGTTGATGCCGTGAATGAAACTTGTTTGCGGGGCCTCTGTACATTAGCCGGCTGTTCACCTGCTCTATCGTATCGGGCATTCAGGTTCATGACAAAGCAAGGTTGAATAAAATTATCCATCACTGATCAGCGTAGCACTGAACACTATAAACCAGATTGATACAATCTCATTTTGCTTCTCGTAATCTCCCGTCGCCACTCACGTAAATAATTCTAGCCAGAATGAACTTTTTGCAGACTCCGATCTCAAACTATGTACCACCAGAATTGTTTATGAATGAACTGGACTGAACTAAACAAGGCTTCAGTTAGACGGTTGTCAAATAGTTGGTTTTACTGAATGATTAATTATATGTAGTTGCAACATGTGGCAAGTGCGTTCCAAATTTTCGTGAGGACAAATTATTTTTGGCTGTTCACCTCTGGTCAACATCAGGCAATAATAGTTAGGGCAAAATTCTACTATCCAACTTTTGAAAGTTAATCAGACTTTCACTTCTGGTGGTTTCTCTCGTTAAATTCAGTCATCCTCAGGCTCTAATTTATTTGTTCAGCATGTGCTTGTTATTACGTTGCCATGATTAAAAAAACTCAGCGATTTTCAGACACTAGAAAGCTTACCCATCTAACAAACCGCAGTAACTTCGGATAAAATAAACCAGTAGCTGTGTGTAAGACCTGCTTTGTTTTTTCAAGTCATTAACTGAAACATATGGCACGAACCAAATAGACTTTTGGTTCACGAAATGGTCAGATCACGTGTCTTGTTTGATACACACATGCAGCTAGGTGGTTTTCTAAACCGAACTACTAGTTAATTAGCAAGATGAAATGTCAATTCTGCAAGTAGTTCCCGTGTTGTCCACCAGCGAAATCATTCTAAAGTACTGACAGGTAGAATTGGGGAAACAGATGTACCAGATAGCAGCGCAAAACCGATATGAACGAAACATGTCAACACTGTTTTCTACTAGATGTACGACGCAAGATAGCAACCCAACAAAGGATGATTTAATGAAGAATATTATTGCAGAATATGTTTTGAAATTTGCAATGTAGAGTGTTTGTAGTTTATACGAAAACGTCCCTGTTGGCTAACGAACACATTGAATCAAATGCAGGCTGTGATTCGATCGCTATTTTGTTTGCATGATAAATTAAAAAGTATCACCATTATTGGTTACTGAAAATCAGCTTGCCTCCAGCTGGAATACTGTTCTCTTTAGAGGAATATTTGTGTTCTAAGAAAAATCTTTCGCAGAATGACCTGTAACAGCACTTGATCACATTCTGGGTTGGTGAGGCTTTTCGTAACTTGAATAGGTTACCAGGTAACGTTGGTTTTCAGGGGTCATATCTATTGCTTTTCCATCTGTGTTTCAGTTTATCGTCTCATACATCAACTCGACCTCGTTATGCAATTCTTCTGGGATGTTCTGATCACATCTTAAAAATATTACATTCCTGATTTGGTTTTGATAATCAAACAAGCGGATGACAAAATTAATCCTTCATGCAATCAACTATCTTAGATCAGTTTGGAGGATCTTCAAATCTTAAAGCTAGTTAGCCACGGAAGACATGCAAAATCAAGAGAAACATCCCTGGAATGAATCGTCTCAAAATAACAGAAACGATATAAAACTGGCAAACTATAACACCAGTCCAACGGAAAGAATTAGACAGGAATGTGCACGATATCTAACCGAGAAACATGGCTGCATTGTGGACTCAACCTACCATTTATGAGAGCGGCCAACTTAGTTCTGCACCCACCCCCCCAAGTTCACAAGTCTCGTTTCTGGGATGCGTATAAAATCAAACATAACTGTTAGATGCGATGAGGATGGCTCACAACGAATCAGAAAATAACAACAGAGAAGTTATAATCCTTATCAGGGAGAAACCATCGAGCCAGATATGATGACTGATCTAACCTATAACCTATTTGGTCTATTTGTAACGGGGAAACACGTTGAAGAGGTAGCTCACTCAGTATTTAGTAGAACATATTAATAGAGTTGTCAGAACTGGTCGAGGTCAAGGTCTGAAAGGTTATGGACAAGAGATCAATCGTTCGAGCTGTTAGTGAAAAAATCAACCCAGCGGCAAGAAATCACACAGCAGAATCGCCAACAACCAACACCAGCCAGGTAGACAGTAGTGAACAGAAGTGCGTATGGTGCACAGACAAAAGCCCCTTTAAATTGTCAACTAAAAGTTGGATTTGAGAACGCGGGCACGCGATAGCATTTGATATACCCGCACTGGACAACAGATGGCTCACTTCGTTGCAAGACGTTTTGCCTCAAACTGTCCAATTATCTTGCCGTTCGAAAGATGGAGATGCGATCGCGTTCAACTCCGGATCACTTTACTGATCGACCGCATCTCTCGGTAAGATTTCCCTTAGGGTACATTCCCTATTCAAACTTGCTAAGCGGTACAGCAATATTTTGGGATGAGGCTGTGCTGTTGATATTGTTAAACAAATACCTGAGTGATGAGATAAGATCCGACTGTTACACCCGCGCTTCTATGATGATCGGTTGTTCTGTCTTTTCATCGGTCTGGTCTGACAAGTAACAGTATTCGTAAGAACCTGTTATCCGCGGTCTCGTTTGCGTTACTTCGCCTCTATTGGACGTGAGTACGGTCCGAGTTGATTGGCCCGTTGAATCAAAATAGTTGATCTGACCCCACACTGTACAGTATTCTTATCCCAGATATCCATGTTGATCTGATCACTCGCTATACCAGGCAGTTCGAGTAATTCTGTCGTCCATTTCAGTATACCTCCAAGATCTGTTGGTCAACCTTAAAAACCGGGTCGGATTTCACTCCATGTTGTATACTGCTGCTTTATTTCTATGTTGAAAGTGAACCAAACAAAAAAAATAACTGACAGGTGAAATAATTGTGTGTCAGTGACTTTAAAACTCAGCCTATCCTTGTTCGGAAAGCCAAGGCAGACGCGATGCGACTGTTAACTTGTTTTGGCCGTACAGAGGAGGTTTATGAGGGGTGGTTAACAAAGTCTAATCGAAAAGCAAGGTGAATCAAAGTTACTTCCGCTGAGAAAAATCTATCTAATGTAAACTAAGTGACAAACGAAGGTCGATGATAATCTCTACCAGCCAAGCGTACAGAAGTATACGCGGTAGCCAACCGAAAATCTGTTTGCATTGTGAGTTGAGGTTAATGTTTCTAAGCGCAAATGTACAATCAGTGAAGTGTACGTACATACTGGCCACTGGAGTCTTTGTTTAAATACGTAACATGAACTAAACTCACCTTGATGAGACCACCATGACTATCTCTATTTACAAGTGGAGACGTAGTGAACTGGCTATTATATTTCGAAGCGACTGTAATGACCAACGGACTGAATGGTAATACGCAGCTTAGACCGGTGCTCACCGAAAAGACCAGCACTGTGTTTACCTTTCAAAAACACACGAAGACTGTGGTCCTGTGCACTGAAAAGTGAACGAGACTGACTTAAGCGTTCAAGATGTAACAAGACCGCCCTGGTAACCATTTTCACGGCGTTCAGGATCACCTGATCCCTTATTCACACGTTATAGGACCACTAAGATTGGACTTGCCTGAATCGCACAAAAACCCAAAAGGAGACCAGTAAGTCAACGATCCATCCATTACACACAAGTAAAATTTCGTATGGTAATGCGGACAACGGAGGCAGTTGCAATCACTGATGTTGACTGGTCGATTGGAACTTTGCATGCCAAATAACACGAACGGAACTTGAAAAGTTGAAAATCAGAGACCTCAAAAAGAAAACTGAGCTAAAAAAAGCAACGGAACCTCTGAGAGTGAATCTGAAGTAATGTAAACCAAAGACAATAAGAACATGAATAGGATTCTTGTCTGCCCATCAAGCATCTTGCCTAACCACTTAAGGTTCTCTTTAGATCATTAGAAGCTCTAGTTTGCCGTGGAGTAAGTGTTTCATACTATCACCCAGCTGAATACCGGACACCCGATAAGCTTCCTCATGTGAACTGTTACGCTGCGTGGAATGCGCACTATAAGATTCCTACAATTCTGCACTCTGAAACACTGAATGCGGTCCACATTTTCCCATTATTATCCTCTCAGTTTCGGTTTGAATTCAAACACTGGCCACTCAGACGGGATATAACGGAAAGCGAGCGTACTTGCGCACAAGTGCACGGAGCGAACGCCACTCACATCATGCATGGTCTGCCTCTGATAGCTCTTTCTTCACTAAAGAAGGTCGTCGCGCATATCGCCAAGCTGTCTAGTCTCATTTTAGTAAGGCTTGAACCACTGTGTAACTCTTCTGATTAATTGTCTGTTGCAATGTCGTTTTGAATAATCAGTCTTATTTAGTGAAGTGTGTGAATTCTTTTGGTTTCCGATTGAAGGTACCCTGAGTTTCACGAGTTCACGGAAAAGAGGTCGTAAGTTAAAGTATATGCGTTCAGCTGCCCTAAAGATAAAAATCAACAGCACTTTAGTGATGTTTGCTTTCAGTTTGTATCTCTTGTGAAAGTGAGTTTAAATAATCCCCTACTGTCTCGGATACACTTGTAAAAGTTACGCAATCAGTCGAAAACATTTAAAATGGTCAAACAACAATTCCGTTGAGGAGACTACAAACGAGGTACAAGACTTCTGAATGACAGGAACTACCGTATTTGGGCAGACAATGTGACCGAACTGGCCACTTAAAATTGAGCAAGTGGCTTCCAGTCAGGTTCAAACGAAAGAAACATTACTTGGTGTCCAGTGTACAGTAGTGGTTATTGATATCATTTTGAGTTAAATTTGAAACCACTGTACATATGTTCACTGTAATTGATTCACGCAATGCACTGATCTGGAAAGGTTGCATGTTTTTAGTAAGTATGCATCTGAATTTTGTCGTATAGTTAAATCTACTGTTTTATGGGTTTAAGTATCGATTTCACAACAGACTACAATGATTCCATTGTGCTAATGTTATATATGCGTACTGTTGTTTACATTGGTGTATCTTTTGGGAGTTGTCGGGACAGACAAGGCGCAGAAATGAAGTACCGGACAAGAGGAATAGCCTACTAAATTACAAATCATTCTGAGCGATTCGGCGAACTTGTATGTGAGCAGCTTCTCAAACTACAGTAAGCAAGTGGTTTACCGTATCAATTCATTCCACATCTAATCGCTTGCGTTTGAATAAACAAGATGAAAGACACCAGAATTGAGTTTTACCTAACAGATATGGATCTGTGTTACCAAATCAGTGGAGATTGTTCACAGAGAGACATGTAACAAGACGACTGCGATTTACAACTGGAAGTCAGCATACTATGGATACTGATTATTTTATGTTCAGTCATTTTGAAACGAATCGGTCGTTTGTCTGATTTCTTAACGTTGTGCACATGGACTGTGTATAAACTTGTGAAGAACATTCTCAAACGTTCGCACAATAGGTCGTTGTCTTATTTGTTCCGAAAACCACTTACTTAGGGTCAAGGTCCTGTAGATACATTAAAAATGCTCCCTGTCGAATTTCCTGAAATATAACTTCTCAGTATACGGGAACAAGGTATGGCTTGATTTACTTTGACGGAATATCACAAGCAAGCTAAATAACCGTCAAGTGAAGTGTACAAAGTCCAAACATAACAGAAACCTAGATCACCTGACACCGATCGATAGGAATTTTAGTGTTAGGTGGTTGACAGGTTCAGTTATTCATCACTGATGTCACACAAGGAGATTATCACCACAGCATGCTGAGCTTTTTGAACTGTATCTGGTAAACATGCAACTTATGAAACTCAAAATTACAATCGATTATTGACGTTATATCACTTTCATCGATGCGCTAGTCTTGAAGTGATTGCTTTAGGACATTTTTGTCAAAATCAATTCCAAGGGTTAGAATGAAAATTAGGAAAACATACCAACTAGAATTTTAGTTAGTTAAGAGACAGTTGAGGAGGAACTCGCTCTACCTCACCTTTCTGATATATTCACCTAGAACACTGTTTAACCTAGAAAGCAATTTTACATGTATTGCTTACAGTGAGACGATCCTGAATACAGTTCTATTGTGTGCAAACCGAACCCACTGCAGCTCGGACCTGTTTGTGTGTTTTACGTATGGAAGGGAGTCAATATTTTCATTGATTGTACAAATTTGAGGTAATCAGTTGTTTTGTAAATTTAAAAAATAATCTTTATTTGAACTAAAGATCACACCGAAGTAAATTACACGACTCAGTATGCAGTTCATAGAAAATATTGTTCATTAAAGCCTTGTTCGGACAAAGACATTTTACATCTAGATCCAAACCTTACAGTTTTAGCTCGTTTAGAGTAAAACACAAAATGTAGATTAGTATGAAGGTGTGCAGAATAGTTTTTATTTGCCCTTAGCTTTTTCTTTATTTATTATAAATTATGCTAACTTATCATGTCTTCCTCATTAACTAACGTAGTGTTGCACACAGATTTGTGTCCAATACAGCAATCATCACTGAACGATTGACTGTAACTAAACCTGAAGAGATGCTAAATTGCTCGTCACTGTTCCGACTAATCCCAGGCTCACTCGTTTTATCTAGCCGTAGTATTAACGACTGCCATCCACGTGTTCACACTGGAAGAAACTGTCGGTTTTTGTGTGCACTAACCTGCACACAACTCTTACCGGCAGATAAAATCAACTTGTGGCGTCTCTATCTTGTCCGTTTGTATGGTTTGAAACACGTGGTCTCCTTCAGGAACAAACTAGCTGGCTGTCAATTCGGACACATTATGACCCTCATTCTTTTTCACTAACCAAATAGATACACACAGAAACCAAATTCATCAAAGATCTCCTATAGTTCGGCAGTGCGTGCAATTAGGTAGGGAATTACCGTGGTGATGATAATTGACATAATGTAACGTGTCCGTTTGTAGTGAATGTGTTTAGATTGTGTATTCGGTGCTAACAGTGGGTTACCGATAACGGGCGGGTGAAGTGTTATATGTATAATGCAACAGAACTGTTTCTCACGTAGCAGATAACACATAACCAATCAAACTGTATTCTTTATGGTTCAAGACTTTGCTGGACTGTCATAGCTACACTTTACTACGAAAAATGAACCACTGAAGTCACCGAACAAAAGCAGCAACGACCTCTTGATGATCACGGTGACGAGTCATAATGAAAAGCTAGCAGATGTGTTAAACTTTTGTCTAGCATACGGCTTCGTTTGTGAGTAGTGTGGCACGACTCGTACGTGAAGGAGTTAAAAGGCAGGTATCGACACCAGGAAGATGAGAGGCCAGAAGAGACCTTCAGACACATGCATATACATTCTGGGTGGATTGTCATCAAGACGAATGACGATACACTGCTGCTCTATGGATGCTGGTGTACTACAGCCATGCAAATTAATGTTTGTCTTCGTTGTTCTATGTTCTCATATACATTGTAATAGATTTTGCGTAGTATGCCACTTTTCCGATCAAGCGTCTTTTGTGGTCATGGCAAAACTAACGTTCGACTTTATCTTGTTGGAAGCAGATAGCTCTAAACGTTAGAAATGGCGGTTTGTCCGAGTGGAAAAGACCAGGAAGGATTTCGTCTTGATTTGGCTAGTATAAGTTACGAAGTAGATAGTTCACATTGCATGATGATATACGAATATCGAGATCAACTGTCTGAATAACGGTTAGCGCGGAGGACTATACAAAATACCAAAACTTCCAGATTATAACTTGTAAATAACTAACGCAGTTTGAAGTCTGGAACAAGCAGAAAGTTGCATCTTGTCTTTCGTTTATCTCTTAGCTGGCTTATGGAGGATTGGCTACAGTCAAATAAAATTTTTATTTTGAAATAACTCAATGACTGTATACGTTATTTAACATACTACAGTATTATTAGAAGTGACGTTTGGTTTGAAATCAGGTGTCGTTTGAAAATTGTACAACAGTACACTTGCACATTACCTTGAGTTGATCTCGTATCAGTAAGTAAAAATAAACAATACGACTTTGAGTTTAACATTACTTTTGCCCAGAGAGCTCTTACTGCACCGTTTCCTAAAATGTTGTTCCTTAGAACCCGCAGTCAGGTTACACTTGAATGTCAATAATTGTTTAATTCAATTTTGTGAGATTGAGGTACATGAGTCACCGATTTATGCACATTCATCTTCATGTTCTAATCTAACACAGTCATTTGTTCAAGATCATCGGTGTTTGTATGACCACACATTCCCTTTCTTGACTATACCGTAGTTTACTAAGGTGCATGAAAGAATTTTATACCACTCCTCCATAATTCAGCACAAGACGATCAAAGGATGTGCAAGTACGAACTAAATCAGTCTTGTTAGCGACAGTCATTGGGTCTTAACAATAATACTTTTCAGAACTGTGACGAGTGGCTTGCATCACACACTGATGCTTGCCAAAAGTCAAGCGGGCAACAACAGGATAAATTGTTAGAGGGTACTTTTACAGCAAAAACAACAACCTTCATTTACACCTAATAGGAAATGCTACTTTACTAAACGATCCGTACTGTTTGCCGCAAAGATGGTTGAGTTCAGGGCAGCGCCGGTAAAAAATTAACGAATTCATAAGTAATCAACATCGATCGCGAAGTTTGGGGTTCAGCAAAACTTAGTTCTGTCCGAAAGAATTTTCGAAGCACCAGGTTTCTTTCACAACTGTAAACACAGAAGAAAGAATATATATGTTCCGATGTTAACATTTCGTTTATTATCGTCATTTGCGTACGTGAAACATGCGAGTTATGTATGACGGACAAACAGGGGTCAGACAAAGTATTGACAGGTACACGATCACACGAAGTATTGTCATCAACACCACAACGACCAGACGGGTTGGTTCGAACACTTGAACAAGACGCCTGATGGTTAGTTCTGATCCAGAAAGCCTCGCTAAGTGCCTGTAACTTCGTGTTCTGATAGTTCAACAAGCTAAGTAGATGAGCTTGGTGACCTTTTTTATGGTGAATCTGGCAGTTTTTGCTGTTGAAACAACATCGATACGCAGTAATTATATACTAGGCATACTCACAACGAGCATATAAATAAGTATTTCGTTGTGGATGCTCGAAAGCTGATTAATGTTACGAATAATCAGAAGATACTGTCACAAGTGTAACAACTAAACTTGAAAAAGAAACAGCGCTCACGAAATTTGCGTTCCACGCGTTTGAAATTGTCATTGTGCCCTATTAATTTAGATCATTTCTTTGTAGAGTTTATCCGAGACTCAGACAAAACTTAGACCCAGATAAAGCACACCTCAGGAGCTTTAGAGCCACTTTAGATAATAGTTGAAACTTTGTTTCGAAAACTAGAGCCTCTAAGTTAATTGAAACTAAGACGTACGAGAAAATATATGATGCTAGGGAAACATTTTCTATCTCTGTGCTCGATATGTCAAAATGCAATTAGGTTCTCCCGGAATTTTGTGCGACAACCATATAGAATGAAAGGCGTTTTTGGTATAATTAGTCTTCATTAGCTATACGATAAAAAGTTGCAATACAATGGATCATTTTACACAAATGGCAACCAAGAGGCTAGGTATTCAGACCACAGGTTAGGAAATGTCACTGGAAGCATATGTTTGCCTGAGTTTATCTTTTGCGACGCTTTTGGTTAACTTCCAGTGATATGAATCAAAAAAGCATAGGAGAAGTCCGAAGACTTTAGGTGGGTCCATAAGGAGGTCAGTGTTATGAGGACTCGTTTAATGACCACAGATACTTGTTATCTGCGTGATACAGCGAAACTGACGTTACAGGTTGACACAACTCTTGGCGTCAGTTTAAGCATTCACTTAAAGCCTCTCTCGGTTCGATCTGTCTAACATTCTCCACGGTTACTTATGCATTAGTAACTGCCATATGGGACAGCGTTGTTAGGCCGATTTCCGTTTACTGATGGCGTTGGCGATATCGGAAGCTCACTGAATACATTGGAGTCATAAGCAAAGGTGTTATAACAGTCCATTTTTTTATCAATTTAGATACACTAGAAACCGTGTCCATAAACGTAGCCATTGTCACATGACAGTTTCGCCGTGTCAACGATCAGCTTTTGTCCAAACCAAATAACATGAAAGCACCCGGCTGACCAAGTCCCTTTAAACTTCCCATGACAATTCCGCGAACGTAGAAGTGACTGAAAAAAATGAAACTATTTTCTGTGTACAACAGTAGGGTTCCCATTTGCTCCACATTTCCGTGGGATTCATTGGAAGTCAATTATACAAACATCTGTTTTCGGCCATTCAGTTCACATCAAGCGCATTCGAGAGCCATCAGGTGCGACTGTTATCAGCGGTAGAGGCAACTGATGTCAGACTGTAAAGCCCGTGTATGTGTGTGTAAATACGATTTATTGAGACCCTCCACTTCCCTTGGCCAGTAACCCTCAACCAACTGGAAGCCCAAGCAAACGTTATACCACCCGGCACCAACAAGTGCATCCCACTGTCAGAACGTTTGACACATCCACGCACTCAACAGCATTCCTTTCCTCCTTCATCAGATTGTGAACTACCCCATATCCATGCTTTTAATGATCTAGATTCAGACTTTTCTGACTAATGTAATTGCAAAAGCCTGATGGGAATTACTAAAAGCAGAAGTCCATATAGTTGACTTTTTGTTAACAACGTTTCAGTCGGGAGAAATGACTATGATCCCACATCTACAGTTTAATGTTTTGTGCGACATGACGTTCGCGAACGATAACCAAGTGTCCGCACCTCGTATTAACTCACTAACCAGATCGATATGGTCTGAGTCGCCGATCACCCCCAACTAATCGTTACTGGAATACGGAAGATAATGGAGTAAAAACCGTGGAGGAGCTGTCAGCGTATGGCATAAGATCTTTATTGTCGGAAGCGCTGTCCCGTTATCGTGTGTCATCGGTAAGCCGTAAAGCAGAGTTTTTGACGATCTATCCGACTTAATCGTTTTATAATTTAATATCTATGTGCAAGTGTGGGACGACTTTCAGATGTCGCTTTGTGCGGTCTCCAATTTCGATGAAATTGTTAGTCATCTCATTTTGTTGATAATTCGTTTGATTGTGCGATATGATCAATCTCCTCCACAAACCTCCATCTATGTTTCAGCAGCATTGCACTTTTATTGAAGTTCTTCTAATAAATTATGATCTTGCCTCTTGACACCGTACAGACTACTGATTGGAGTCTTGAGAGATACGAGACTGAGCTTAGTCCTGAGCTATTCATGGGTGTCAGCAGTATAGGATAAATACTGAAAAAGTTTCTCAAACTGGGCTTCATCGGAAATAAGATGAAGCCTTATATGAGGGTATGTTATTATCGGACTTTCGGCTAACACGAATTCACTCGCATGACTCAATATGTTGCAGTGGAGTTCAGCGATCGTAATATACTACTGATACCGCGGCTATTCAGTA
>LUCH01018312.1:0-15736 GCA_013368495.1 Paragonimus heterotremus
ACGGTGAACGATTGATTTATGGTGACCTGACGATTGCTATCAGCCAGGTGATCTACACTGACGCTCGTGGTAGATTTTCTCCCTCCTGTCCCGATTCATGCTGAATGATGCTTTTGAGAAACGGATTATATTAGCAAGATGCAAGCGATTCGTCCAGACACGACTAAGTTTAACGAAAGGACAAAGGAAGAGGATAAAACCCGACGACAACAGAAACGTAAACAACTGGTAATCCGAAACGCTCAAAAGTTCATGAAACCATAAGAACCGCCCAACTCGAAATCGTGAGACTTACAGGCATTGCCATTCCTCGCCTCTGTGGGCTACCAAACCTAAATACCGTCTGCACCATGTTTCTGTCGCGAACATTTCACCGTATCACGTTACAACATAAGGGTTTGCAGAGCCTGTTCGGAGGATAGTTTGTTTTAAGTTTGCAAGATACATATGAGTTCGTAAATGCAGTTCGTGACATTCACCCCAATAAAAAACTCACGTGTTCTCTTGACGTAATCTTGCCTGTCACTATTGTGCCACTCATGGAAGAAATAGACTAAATAAGTGATTTTATCGAACGCGGCATCATTTCCAACGGCTTGCCAACAACGTATTCGAAGGAGTTACTTCTATGATGCACCCATAACGTACGGTTTACTTTCGACGGTGTCATCTATAGACAAACTGATGGAGTGGCAGCGGGGTCACCATTAGGACCACTGATGACAAACATTTTTATGGGCAAGCTGGCAAGCTACAGATCAATTTTTTTCAACCGGCATTATCTTGATGTTATAGTCGCCATCACAGATTCACCTGTTAACTTAAACTGCGCATATTTGTTGATAAATTTCACCTCAGAACCTGAGTCAGACGAGTTTTCCCATTTACTGAACGTCCTTCTGATTAGAAAAACTGACGGAATTTTGAAGCACCCCAATTATCGCAGGATTGCTCGGTTGGGCCAGTACAACAACTTTTACAGTTTTACTAACTTAAACTACAAACTGAACCTGGTTAAACGTTTGGTGGATGAAGCCGGAAAAATCTCTTCAGAGGCTGCTTTGGAACACCAGGTAGAGTTTGTAGCCCATACTCTACACGGGAAGGTCTACTCTGAAGACTTTAAGGCCAAGCAGGCGGAAACACTTCAAACATCACTAAAGATTAGAAAGGTTGATAGAAAGCCCATTTTCATACGATTACCATACAAAGGCGATGCGCTAACCTAATCATTGACACGTTGGGTTATTAGTTCATCTTAGAGAACCTCCAGTGCAGCCAGGATCCTCGTTGATCACTGTAAGTCTGAAGGACAAAGTGCCGGTCCGTAACTTATCTATGGCGAGTTAGACGTTCGTTTGTGACTGGGAGTTTGTCTAAAAGGATGAAGGAACATCATTTAGCATGGATCGGGACAGGAGGGAGAAAATCTACCACGAGCGTCAGTGTAGATCACCTGGCTGATAGCAATCGTCAGGTCACCATAAATCAATCGTTCACCGTTATCTATAGAGTTCCACCGAATCGGTCGAAATTCACTCATCAGCGGGTGTTAGCCACTCCCAATGTCACTACCATTCGCTCACGTAACTCAAGTTTGTGTGGACAGAAAAAAGTTCGTTCAATCGCTTCAACTGTCTTGGTCACTAGTTTGCTCACCCGATCGATGCGTAGTTAGTTAAAACCTAACTGTCGTTCACAAACACAAGGATGATAGGATGTGAATTTTGACTGACAGCAAGCTGTGCAGGTGACCTTTTTTATTCTTATTCCAACAACAGTCGGCTGGGATTCTATCCTAAATATATTTTTAATACACCTCATGTTCTATCTAGGTTTCTCTACTCAAGGACTTCAATTCAATGCAAACGAGTGTGTGGCCTTCCGATTTGGCACTGCACCACAGACTGGACTTCTAATTACTACCAGTTGGACGTTTTTCACGTTTATTCACTGTCGCTGCATTTGATCAGAAACTTTACGGATATGCTTGAAAATTGGAGCTTTTTATTTAGAAGGTTGTAGATGAGTACATAAGACCAGTGGTTTCGTTGAGCTCGAAATAAAATAGATCAAACACCTAACATGATTTGTCAGTGCTTCGACAGGCAACACGTAAGAAAAGTCAGATGGTTGTTTTAATAGCATCAAAATTTGACCGAAAGACTGAGAACCACTGCTATGCTGTTATCGTTAATGGCGAAGTGCAAAAGAACTGATGGCTGTAAGAGTAAATACTCTCGGGTGTTTAAGAAACTACATTAAGTATTTGAACAATGCTACGAGGTGAAACAAAGTTAATTCATCCAAACATTGACAGGATCATGACAAAGCTGGTGTTCACTACTACGATGTTGAGGGAGATCCGAGAGGGAGAATTTCGTCAAAACAAAAATTACCTGCGTCACATAAAATTATATGTACTACGGGCTCAACCAATGTTGTGAATGAAGATGCATCTTTGAATGAGGCGCAATAATATATGAATTAACGTTAGTAACTGGTGATTTCAGTTAACCCGAAGTCCACAAACCTCAAGCCAGACCTATCGATTTTATCCAACTGAACTCTCGGGATCTTCAAGTTGACAGTGACATTTTATAGTATGACTTCCGCTTCTACAGACAATAACACGGACTTTTTTCAGAAACATAATTAGATGTCCGCAAGCAATCAAAATCATAGTAGACAGACAGTCGATGCAATTAGCTTATTTACTTAACGGACGGACTGGTAACGCGTAATAACCAGCTCGTCTAGTGATTTCGGGACGACGGACTTGTCATACCTCGAAGACATTCCGAAGGCGTTTCCCGAATGAATGACAACAGTTTGAAGGTCAAGAAGGCCGGTTCAACTTGCCTAGGCATGTCACGTCAAGTCACGTTAAACATCGGATATATAGAATATTTAGAAAAGCATTTTTTTACGAAACTTTTACATAGGTGGTTGTACATATACACAGAAAAGCTGCGTAATCATCACAGTGTGACCGGAATTTCGGATAAAGTCAAGTGAAGTCTTTCATGCACCAAAACGCCATTGCAACCTGGCAAACTCTACATCACGATGTGACGGCGCCATATGCATGAGACTTTCATGCCGTATCCTGAGCCCGAATATTTTTTAGAACTGTAAACAACTACCAGAACGCACTGGTTATTATACCATAAAATGTTTCTGTTACGGATTTCGCAATTTTTCCGTGGTAGGAAACTGACGGATGTTAGATAAAAGCGTAGAATGCGCTCAAACCAGGCTGACATGACATGAGGTTGTTCGAAACCTTTGCGAATAAGAATTGGTTTCTAAATTTGAATTAGCTTGTTTGTCTAAAATTGCTTGTGCAACAGGATTATCGGTTTCCTTATGCAGAAGAGGCCACGTTTACCGAAAATGAGTTTAGGAAAGAGGAAATCACATTGATCAACATCACGACGAGAATGATTACAATAACGCAAATACCTAAAAACTCCACTGGATACCCGATTATTATCTGGTAGGTAAGAAAACGGATTTTCCATCTGGATAAGTATACTCAACGAAATGCTGCATAACTGTGTCAATTTTTTCCACTCAGCCCAATTGATTTTGTCTTTCTAGTTCATTTGGTTCATTCACTTGAGTGTGTTGACAAGCCTAAGCTGGCTATTTTCTTTTCCACATTTGGATGCTGTCAAAATATCACCGACCTTATCGATCCACGGCAGTTTGAGAATCCGTATCAAGCGATGTTGGTTGCTTTTAAACGATTCGATCCAAAACATGACAACCGTGTCCCCGAGAATACCTGCTTAAACATTCTTCGAGAATATGGACTTTCAGTCACACCGGATGATCTCAATGTGTTTCTACGGCGCATTTTAAGCTCCTCAGAAGCTACTGGTTCCGGACTCGGTAGAGATAAACCACCTGATACAATCGATGCAGGAAAGGATGAAGTGAACATTCGACCTGGATTGGTGCCATATAAGAGGTTGCTCGCTTTCTATCAAAATCGAAGTAAAGGAGGACCAGCTAACCAGATTATGCGTGAGTTATCACTGAGGTACGTCCGGAATGGCTTTTAAATCACTATTCTGTTCCCTTTTTATGCCAACAACGAAAGTCCAGAATATCCTACAGTCAAAAACCCATAGACAAGTTTATGTGAAGTCTTCAAAAGTTACGTCAAATAAGAGGCAATTTATCAAAACGAATATCCATTAATTTTCTATTTGTTAACTTTGTTGCTTCTGTTGACCAGTGAATAGGAGAGTCTTATAGTTACTGTTATCTTCTTCATTCCTATTTTGAACCCATGATTTAAAAAGTTCCTGTTTGAACATTGCTCTGCAGATATTATAGTCTATTTTATTTCCAAGACTGTATCCTGGTTCACTCAATCGAGAATCAGTAAAGAGATATAAATGATCCAAGAACACAATGTTTCAAATCATGAATGGTTTTATGATGGACAAACTCATCATCAGGCCTTTGCTAGTAGCATGTCAAACTCATGATATCACAACGGTTTTGAGTAACAGCGGTCTGAGAAGCGATAAAGGTATAAATAAATTCATGAATATGTCACTGATTGTGTATGTAAGGTTGTTTTTGGGACGTGGTTGAGGTACACTTATTGAACTATCATATAAAAGGACGTCAACACTGAGAATATGAGGAGAAGAGGGATGTGTCGCCCAAAGATCTTACAGCGTCTAAATCGTTGTTTTACAATTACTTCAAAGAAGATAATGAAATATCAACAGGACCTTAAATGGATTTGAGAATTTCCTGGGTCAGCACTTCACGCGCTTTGAATTCACATCCACAGGTAATTAGGTTACTCGGTATTAATGGCCCAGAAGCAGCGAGATAAGTTAATTACAAACATATGCACACAATTAGGCGTTCAGCTTCAATTCGGTTTTTTAGTCTACATTATACTGAACCATTGAGGGCAGCTGACTATACACAGGGGTTTAACGCCGAGTGAATGAAACATTGAGGGTACCGTACGAAATAGGACATTTTCGGACTCACACCTTTTCTCGAACACACAGTTCACGCTCGAAAATGGTGCTCTGTCTTATAACAAAACAACTGATGTAAACAAAGCAACTATTTGAGTCAGTGGCATTTTCATAATTTCAAGTTGATGAGCTTTAATAAAGACGAAATTTGAGTACAATGACTCTTTTCGAAACAGGCTGACTAGAAAGTCAATCTGAATCCGAAGACTGCGAATAACTGTGAGTTATATTCCACTTGAAATCAAATAAATTCAGATTACTCGTCCTAATATCTTACTAGTCAAGCGCATGTGGTTGCATTTTCAATGTGTTGAAAAAATATTCAAAGACATATTACACGAATTCTTCGCGCTAATGCTTTCATCAGCCATATAGAAAAGTTTTAAATTCCTGACAAGTAGGTTACCTAGTTTCATCTCGTTTGTAAAGTTGACTTAGTTTACCTGTTGTCACCAGCTATGTGACCAGTTTGGGTGCACTGGAATCAAAATTTAGAATTAAATTGACAACCAAACACTTTTTATTCTAACTTGCTAGGCAG
The DNA here is from genome assembly GCA_013368495.1 of Paragonimus heterotremus. Classification (NCBI taxonomy): domain Eukaryota; kingdom Metazoa; phylum Platyhelminthes; class Trematoda; order Plagiorchiida; family Troglotrematidae; genus Paragonimus; species Paragonimus heterotremus. Next base: position 5,557 of record LUCH01018312.1, read on the forward strand.
TGTCGATAGTCACCATCATCATTCTAACTTAGGTGAATACGAATGTGCTTCAACTTTTGAAGACAAAGGTAACGTTTCATCTTTTTTCGTTATAATGTCTATCTGTCAAACTAAAATTTGAGTGAAATCAGTCATACAATGAAAGTCCACTTCTGACTAAACTTAGGAATTATAAACATTCGGAATTTTACAACATTTTTCGTTTGCCTCAAGATATACTCCTGTGGCACTAATCTCGGTTGTTTTACGCATCTAGCTGCGACATATTTGTTGAAACGTGTCTACTGGTTTCACAATCAGCCGGACGTTTTAGCTGGACCTTTAGAGATGAAACGTCCACCTCGAGAGCACCAACAATGTATATATTCTTCACGACGGATGTATGAACTGCGGTTCACGTTCCCTCAAAGTAGCCGTTGTTCCATGTATTATGGACAGTGTATTAGGCACCGCCTAATGATCATATCTAACCGCCTAACCGCAGCTGCATGTGAATAACGCTTAGTTTTTCCGATCATCTCAAAGTGAGACACATTAACTATTTCACTACAGTCTATGAGCTGCCTAGTGCTTAATGAATTCTCAACCAAGACAAACTTATGGATGTCCTCTTGTCTCTCAATCTGTGCTTTTGATAAACAACCAGTGAGCAAAGGTTCTGACAGGCAGCACAAACTCCAATCGTATCTTATTACACTTGTATATACACATATATACTTGAAAAATAACCAGCTGCAGATAGCTGGTCTCAGTGTTAATACAACGGAAAACGGTAACGAAATAACAAGAGGGTTTGGCAATTGAAATAATCATCAGATTGAAAGTTTCGTCGGGTCACACAACGATAGACAGAAAGGTACTAATAACCATGGTTTTCCACCACATTTGATAGTGTAACCATGTAAAAATGTGTGTTGTGATTTGATCCGCAGCGAAACAGCTACAGACGCTTTAATGGAAATAGTTTTCATGGTAAATCTTCATATCCCTGACTCCAGTCTACTGCTTCTGAAATATGTCATTATGAACAGACAAAGTATAACTTTAGAAAACTCAGGTTGATATATTCAAGGGTTCGGAATTCATGCAAACTATGAGAAGACAATCATTCACATGACTGTGATTCCTTTAGCGAGTTGCTCAGATGCAGAATCCTCGACAGACATAGTTGCCAGTTTTTCGGTGTGGTACTCGTGCGTGATAACGGGGGGGGGGGAAATACACATTCACACAAAAACCCAATATGGGAATCACCAAAGATGAGATTACCTAACTGCTTACCAACAATTTTCCATCATTCAACATTATTAGTTTCATACCATTACCAGGGGGGTGTAGTTACGCGGATTTCCATAGGAATCAATAAGACTGACATATAATAGATAATAAGGCAGTTATGCAAGTGAAAATTGAAAAAGTATACAGTGCGTTTTTCAATGTTTTTCATAATAGTTAAGCATTACAATCCGCAAGTTTTGCTGTAAACTATGATGCTGTTGTTTGTGTTGATGATGATGTCGATTAATATGATACTGAAAATGAATAGTATTAGTCGAGTTGGTGAATAGTTTCCATGATTATTCCGTCCGGCGGAAATGTACCTCATTACTATTTTTAGACTCGAACCCTCAACTAATTGACAATCGCCGTAGAAATCATGTAAAACAATTTTGGTTTCAGCGAACAGAACTGTTTTCGATAAATTCTCATCTTAGGCTGATACAATTATATATCAAATCAAGTAACAGTAAGGGAAGTTATTGATCAAAAATAGTACGAAGGTAAAGCGATTGGGTAAAACACAAACACGACTTCGTTGTGGTTATAATCACGGGGGAGGGAGGTTTTAAGAAGTCAGTGTTAACTGGGGTGAGTTGGTGGGGACGGGATCAAATTGTCACGTGAGTTGACTGCAGATGTTTGGTCACTGTAATCCCAGTGTGTGAATGAACTGTTTTTGAACACACAACTCCGACTGACGTAAACAGATTGTGACCGCCCCGGCTATAAACAGGATGCGCCACTTGATATTCCGTGACGCGTCTGCCGGGGCACGGTAGACGATACGAAACGCCTTATCCATGTGTCTGTTTCCCTCACAGCTAACCAAGTGAGTCAGGATGAATGAGCTGATGTTCTTTGCTATTCAGGAGCGAAGCCACGCCGAGCAGTGTTCACGAATTCTTTCTGATAGACGTCTAGTGGTGAGACCAATATAGCCTGAACCACAGGAATGGATCAAAAATGAGGCAGCACTGTTAGGTATATTATCCTTCAGATTAAGTGGAACCGTCCGTTACGTTACGATGGGACTTGCAGCATAATAGGTACTACGGATCGCGTCAGTTAGCTGACGCTTTATCAGCTCGGCTGCAGCTTCTCCTGTGAATGGCAAAGTTATATAGATCTTTTTCTTATCAGCCGTTTATACTGAAGCTTGCGTAGGTCTCTCTTGCATGTTTCTGGTGATAAATCGCAGCTATGTACCGACTGATCTGAAACGGGGTCTTGTACGCTGCTTGACGAATAGAGCAAAAAGAATCTGTACAGACGATACGATAGAATTGGAGTTGAGCATGCTACAGGATATCCTTTCAGTTAACGCCAGTCCTGTTTATGGCCCGGGTGGTCGCAATCTGTTTACGTCAGTCGGAGTTGTGTGTTCAAAAACAGTTCATTCACACACTGGGATTACAGTGACCAAACATCTGCAGTCAACTCACGTGACAATTTGATCCCGTCCCCACCAACTCACCCCAGTTAACACTGACTTCTTAAAACCTCCCTCCCCCGTGATTATAACCACAACGAAGTCGTGTTTGTGTTTTACCCAATCGCTTTACCTTCGTACTATTTTTGATCAATAACTTCCCTTACTGTTACTTGATTTGATATATAATTGTATCAGCCTAAGATGAGAATTTATCGAAAACAGTTCTGTTCGCTGAAACCAAAATTGTTTTACATGATTTCTACGGCGATTGTCAATTAGTTGAGGGTTCGAGTCTAAAAATAGTAATGAGGTACATTTCCGCCGGACGGAATAATCATGGAAACTATTCACCAACTCGACTAATACTATTCATTTTCAGTATCATATTAATCGACATCATCATCAACACAAACAACAGCATCATAGTTTACAGCAAAACTTGCGGATTGTAATGCTTAACTATTATGAAAAACATTGAAAAACGCACTGTATACTTTTTCAATTTTCACTTGCATAACTGCCTTATTATCTATTATATGTCAGTCTTATTGATTCCTATGGAAATCCGCGTAACTACACCCCCCTGGTAATGGTATGAAACTAATAATGTTGAATGATGGAAAATTGTTGGTAAGCAGTTAGGTAATCTCATCTTTGGTGATTCCCATATTGGGTTTTTGTGTGAATGTGTATTTCCCCCCCCCCCGTTATCACGCACGAGTACCACACCGAAAAACTGGCAACTATGTCTGTCGAGGATTCTGCATCTGAGCAACTCGCTAAAGGAATCACAGTCATGTGAATGATTGTCTTCTCATAGTTTGCATGAATTCCGAACCCTTGAATATATCAACCTGAGTTTTCTAAAGTTATACTTTGTCTGTTCATAATGACATATTTCAGAAGCAGTAGACTGGAGTCAGGGATATGAAGATTTACCATGAAAACTATTTCCATTAAAGCGTCTGTAGCTGTTTCGCTGCGGATCAAATCACAACACACATTTTTACATGGTTACACTATCAAATGTGGTGGAAAACCATGGTTATTAGTACCTTTCTGTCTATCGTTGTGTGACCCGACGAAACTTTCAATCTGATGATTATTTCAATTGCCAAACCCTCTTGTTATTTCGTTACCGTTTTCCGTTGTATTAACACTGAGACCAGCTATCTGCAGCTGGTTATTTTTCAAGTATATATGTGTATATACAAGTGTAATAAGATACGATTGGAGTTTGTGCTGCCTGTCAGAACCTTTGCTCACTGGTTGTTTATCAAAAGCACAGATTGAGAGACAAGAGGACATCCATAAGTTTGTCTTGGTTGAGAATTCATTAAGCACTAGGCAGCTCATAGACTGTAGTGAAATAGTTAATGTGTCTCACTTTGAGATGATCGGAAAAACTAAGCGTTATTCACATGCAGCTGCGGTTAGGCGGTTAGATATGATCATTAGGCGGTGCCTAATACACTGTCCATAATACATGGAACAACGGCTACTTTGAGGGAACGTGAACCGCAGTTCATACATCCGTCGTGAAGAATATATACATTGTTGGTGCTCTCGAGGTGGACGTTTCATCTCTAAAGGTCCAGCTAAAACGTCCGGCTGATTGTGAAACCAGTAGACACGTTTCAACAAATATGTCGCAGCTAGATGCGTAAAACAACCGAGATTAGTGCCACAGGAGTATATCTTGAGGCAAACGAAAAATGTTGTAAAATTCCGAATGTTTATAATTCCTAAGTTTAGTCAGAAGTGGACTTTCATTGTATGACTGATTTCACTCAAATTTTAGTTTGACAGATAGACATTATAACGAAAAAAGATGAAACGTTACCTTTGTCTTCAAAAGTTGAAGCACATTCGTATTCACCTAAGTTAGAATGATGATGGTGACTATCGACACTGCCTAGCAAGTTAGAATAAAAAGTGTTTGGTTGTCAATTTAATTCTAAATTTTGATTCCAGTGCACCCAAACTGGTCACATAGCTGGTGACAACAGGTAAACTAAGTCAACTTTACAAACGAGATGAAACTAGGTAACCTACTTGTCAGGAATTTAAAACTTTTCTATATGGCTGATGAAAGCATTAGCGCGAAGAATTCGTGTAATATGTCTTTGAATATTTTTTCAACACATTGAAAATGCAACCACATGCGCTTGACTAGTAAGATATTAGGACGAGTAATCTGAATTTATTTGATTTCAAGTGGAATATAACTCACAGTTATTCGCAGTCTTCGGATTCAGATTGACTTTCTAGTCAGCCTGTTTCGAAAAGAGTCATTGTACTCAAATTTCGTCTTTATTAAAGCTCATCAACTTGAAATTATGAAAATGCCACTGACTCAAATAGTTGCTTTGTTTACATCAGTTGTTTTGTTATAAGACAGAGCACCATTTTCGAGCGTGAACTGTGTGTTCGAGAAAAGGTGTGAGTCCGAAAATGTCCTATTTCGTACGGTACCCTCAATGTTTCATTCACTCGGCGTTAAACCCCTGTGTATAGTCAGCTGCCCTCAATGGTTCAGTATAATGTAGACTAAAAAACCGAATTGAAGCTGAACGCCTAATTGTGTGCATATGTTTGTAATTAACTTATCTCGCTGCTTCTGGGCCATTAATACCGAGTAACCTAATTACCTGTGGATGTGAATTCAAAGCGCGTGAAGTGCTGACCCAGGAAATTCTCAAATCCATTTAAGGTCCTGTTGATATTTCATTATCTTCTTTGAAGTAATTGTAAAACAACGATTTAGACGCTGTAAGATCTTTGGGCGACACATCCCTCTTCTCCTCATATTCTCAGTGTTGACGTCCTTTTATATGATAGTTCAATAAGTGTACCTCAACCACGTCCCAAAAACAACCTTACATACACAATCAGTGACATATTCATGAATTTATTTATACCTTTATCGCTTCTCAGACCGCTGTTACTCAAAACCGTTGTGATATCATGAGTTTGACATGCTACTAGCAAAGGCCTGATGATGAGTTTGTCCATCATAAAACCATTCATGATTTGAAACATTGTGTTCTTGGATCATTTATATCTCTTTACTGATTCTCGATTGAGTGAACCAGGATACAGTCTTGGAAATAAAATAGACTATAATATCTGCAGAGCAATGTTCAAACAGGAACTTTTTAAATCATGGGTTCAAAATAGGAATGAAGAAGATAACAGTAACTATAAGACTCTCCTATTCACTGGTCAACAGAAGCAACAAAGTTAACAAATAGAAAATTAATGGATATTCGTTTTGATAAATTGCCTCTTATTTGACGTAACTTTTGAAGACTTCACATAAACTTGTCTATGGGTTTTTGACTGTAGGATATTCTGGACTTTCGTTGTTGGCATAAAAAGGGAACAGAATAGTGATTTAAAAGCCATTCCGGACGTACCTCAGTGATAACTCACGCATAATCTGGTTAGCTGGTCCTCCTTTACTTCGATTTTGATAGAAAGCGAGCAACCTCTTATATGGCACCAATCCAGGTCGAATGTTCACTTCATCCTTTCCTGCATCGATTGTATCAGGTGGTTTATCTCTACCGAGTCCGGAACCAGTAGCTTCTGAGGAGCTTAAAATGCGCCGTAGAAACACATTGAGATCATCCGGTGTGACTGAAAGTCCATATTCTCGAAGAATGTTTAAGCAGGTATTCTCGGGGACACGGTTGTCATGTTTTGGATCGAATCGTTTAAAAGCAACCAACATCGCTTGATACGGATTCTCAAACTGCCGTGGATCGATAAGGTCGGTGATATTTTGACAGCATCCAAATGTGGAAAAGAAAATAGCCAGCTTAGGCTTGTCAACACACTCAAGTGAATGAACCAAATGAACTAGAAAGACAAAATCAATTGGGCTGAGTGGAAAAAATTGACACAGTTATGCAGCATTTCGTTGAGTATACTTATCCAGATGGAAAATCCGTTTTCTTACCTACCAGATAATAATCGGGTATCCAGTGGAGTTTTTAGGTATTTGCGTTATTGTAATCATTCTCGTCGTGATGTTGATCAATGTGATTTCCTCTTTCCTAAACTCATTTTCGGTAAACGTGGCCTCTTCTGCATAAGGAAACCGATAATCCTGTTGCACAAGCAATTTTAGACAAACAAGCTAATTCAAATTTAGAAACCAATTCTTATTCGCAAAGGTTTCGAACAACCTCATGTCATGTCAGCCTGGTTTGAGCGCATTCTACGCTTTTATCTAACATCCGTCAGTTTCCTACCACGGAAAAATTGCGAAATCCGTAACAGAAACATTTTATGGTATAATAACCAGTGCGTTCTGGTAGTTGTTTACAGTTCTAAAAAATATTCGGGCTCAGGATACGGCATGAAAGTCTCATGCATATGGCGCCGTCACATCGTGATGTAGAGTTTGCCAGGTTGCAATGGCGTTTTGGTGCATGAAAGACTTCACTTGACTTTATCCGAAATTCCGGTCACACTGTGATGATTACGCAGCTTTTCTGTGTATATGTACAACCACCTATGTAAAAGTTTCGTAAAAAAATGCTTTTCTAAATATTCTATATATCCGATGTTTAACGTGACTTGACGTGACATGCCTAGGCAAGTTGAACCGGCCTTCTTGACCTTCAAACTGTTGTCATTCATTCGGGAAACGCCTTCGGAATGTCTTCGAGGTATGACAAGTCCGTCGTCCCGAAATCACTAGACGAGCTGGTTATTACGCGTTACCAGTCCGTCCGTTAAGTAAATAAGCTAATTGCATCGACTGTCTGTCTACTATGATTTTGATTGCTTGCGGACATCTAATTATGTTTCTGAAAAAAGTCCGTGTTATTGTCTGTAGAAGCGGAAGTCATACTATAAAATGTCACTGTCAACTTGAAGATCCCGAGAGTTCAGTTGGATAAAATCGATAGGTCTGGCTTGAGGTTTGTGGACTTCGGGTTAACTGAAATCACCAGTTACTAACGTTAATTCATATATTATTGCGCCTCATTCAAAGATGCATCTTCATTCACAACATTGGTTGAGCCCGTAGTACATATAATTTTATGTGACGCAGGTAATTTTTGTTTTGACGAAATTCTCCCTCTCGGATCTCCCTCAACATCGTAGTAGTGAACACCAGCTTTGTCATGATCCTGTCAATGTTTGGATGAATTAACTTTGTTTCACCTCGTAGCATTGTTCAAATACTTAATGTAGTTTCTTAAACACCCGAGAGTATTTACTCTTACAGCCATCAGTTCTTTTGCACTTCGCCATTAACGATAACAGCATAGCAGTGGTTCTCAGTCTTTCGGTCAAATTTTGATGCTATTAAAACAACCATCTGACTTTTCTTACGTGTTGCCTGTCGAAGCACTGACAAATCATGTTAGGTGTTTGATCTATTTTATTTCGAGCTCAACGAAACCACTGGTCTTATGTACTCATCTACAACCTTCTAAATAAAAAGCTCCAATTTTCAAGCATATCCGTAAAGTTTCTGATCAAATGCAGCGACAGTGAATAAACGTGAAAAACGTCCAACTGGTAGTAATTAGAAGTCCAGTCTGTGGTGCAGTGCCAAATCGGAAGGCCACACACTCGTTTGCATTGAATTGAAGTCCTTGAGTAGAGAAACCTAGATAGAACATGAGGTGTATTAAAAATATATTTAGGATAGAATCCCAGCCGACTGTTGTTGGAATAAGAATAAAAAAGGTCACCTGCACAGCTTGCTGTCAGTCAAAATTCACATCCTATCATCCTTGTGTTTGTGAACGACAGTTAGGTTTTAACTAACTACGCATCGATCGGGTGAGCAAACTAGTGACCAAGACAGTTGAAGCGATTGAACGAACTTTTTTCTGTCCACACAAACTTGAGTTACGTGAGCGAATGGTAGTGACATTGGGAGTGGCTAACACCCGCTGATGAGTGAATTTCGACCGATTCGGTGGAACTCTATAGATAACGGTGAACGATTGATTTATGGTGACCTGACGATTGCTATCAGCCAGGTGATCTACACTGACGCTCGTGGTAGATTTTCTCCCTCCTGTCCCGATCCATGCTAAATGATGTTCCTTCATCCTTTTAGACAAACTCCCAGTCACAAACGAACGTCTAACTCGCCATAGATAAGTTACGGACCGGCACTTTGTCCTTCAGACTTACAGTGATCAACGAGGATCCTGGCTGCACTGGAGGTTCTCTAAGATGAACTAATAACCCAACGTGTCAATGATTAGGTTAGCGCATCGCCTTTGTATGGTAATCGTATGAAAATGGGCTTTCTATCAACCTTTCTAATCTTTAGTGATGTTTGAAGTGTTTCCGCCTGCTTGGCCTTAAAGTCTTCAGAGTAGACCTTCCCGTGTAGAGTATGGGCTACAAACTCTACCTGGTGTTCCAAAGCAGCCTCTGAAGAGATTTTTCCGGCTTCATCCACCAAACGTTTAACCAGGTTCAGTTTGTAGTTTAAGTTAGTAAAACTGTAAAAGTTGTTGTACTGGCCCAACCGAGCAATCCTGCGATAATTGGGGTGCTTCAAAATTCCGTCAGTTTTTCTAATCAGAAGGACGTTCAGTAAATGGGAAAACTCGTCTGACTCAGGTTCTGAGGTGAAATTTATCAACAAATATGCGCAGTTTAAGTTAACAGGTGAATCTGTGATGGCGACTATAACATCAAGATAATGCCGGTTGAAAAAAATTGATCTGTAGCTTGCCAGCTTGCCCATAAAAATGTTTGTCATCAGTGGTCCTAATGGTGACCCCGCTGCCACTCCATCAGTTTGTCTATAGATGACACCGTCGAAAGTAAACCGTACGTTATGGGTGCATCATAGAAGTAACTCCTTCGAATACGTTGTTGGCAAGCCGTTGGAAATGATGCCGCGTTCGATAAAATCACTTATTTAGTCTATTTCTTCCATGAGTGGCACAATAGTGACAGGCAAGATTACGTCAAGAGAACACGTGAGTTTTTTATTGGGGTGAATGTCACGAACTGCATTTACGAACTCATATGTATCTTGCAAACTTAAAACAAACTATCCTCCGAACAGGCTCTGCAAACCCTTATGTTGTAACGTGATACGGTGAAATGTTCGCGACAGAAACATGGTGCAGACGGTATTTAGGTTTGGTAGCCCACAGAGGCGAGGAATGGCAATGCCTGTAAGTCTCACGATTTCGAGTTGGGCGGTTCTTATGGTTTCATGAACTTTTGAGCGTTTCGGATTACCAGTTGTTTACGTTTCTGTTGTCGTCGGGTTTTATCCTCTTCCTTTGTCCTTTCGTTAAACTTAGTCGTGTCTGGACGAATCGCTTGCATCTTGCTAATATAATCCGTTTCTCAAAAGCATCATTCAGCATGAATCGGGACAGGAGGGAGAAAATCTACCACGAGCGTCAGTGTAGATCACCTGGCTGATAGCAATCGTCAGGTCACCATAAATCAATCGTTCACCGT
>LUCH01018313.1:0-15779 GCA_013368495.1 Paragonimus heterotremus
TGTAGCACACTTACCTCGACCGAGTCGCAGGCTCATAGACAACATTCGAGGGATGATGCCTTACGGTTCGCCTATCATCAAAGCGTTAATGCGATCGGCGACTGCAAAACAGACACTATGCTCCCGAGCACCGTCTGTCGGGTAAGCTATCCAGTAGAAGGTGTAACCAGCACTTGCTTCCCGTAACTCACGTTGGGCTGCAAACCCAGACTCTGCAATGTGACTGTCGACGGGATTCGACCATAACGCTGTCAGCTACAGGTAGCGCCACTTCATCGAATGTTGTCGGTCATTATGGGGTGATCACTTTTACTTCTACTATGCCGTTGTTTGTGTCCAATTCGTTTTATCGTAGATCACCTGCTCGCCAACAGTCGGAAACTGAGCACTGTCAGTCAAACTGCCCATCTCAGCATTGAGCAAACACCCCAACAACTATCCTAACCTCTTATAAAGAGACTCATTCCACATCAGATAAAACAGAAATAGGTTTCTGTTACTACAGCAGAACTTACGAAGAGGCGTCCACTGATCCCCACTAACTTCAAACACGACAAAGGCCAACGTGAACTGGAAAGCAAATTTACGAAAAGTTTGCGTAAGCATCGTGAAGCATACTTCACCGAGAAAGCCGAATAGACCAAGAAGACATTTTTATCGGGAAATAACTGGGTGCTGTGTTCTCTGATTGATGGCTGCGGTGGCCGTCCAAAAGGTGTTTGTGAGACCACACCTGATGAAGGTGGCTCACGCATTTACAACTTGTCGTGAAAAATTGCCAGATGGACTGAACACTCAGAAGAATAGTCCAACGCAATAAAGCCTAAGGTATGGACTATCTTTCACTAACATCTCCCGAAAGTGGTGGCGAACGATTGCCGTCTAAACTGACCACATTCCTCTGTTCTATATGGGAGACCGAAAGGGTGCCTGACGGCTGCTACCTATCAACAGTCGTTCCCACTTTTAACCAATGTGTCAGGACATCAAGTAACAGTCACAAAGGTATTAATCAATTCTCTATCGCACTCAGGCTGATTACGGGTTACATACTACGGCGAACTACAAAACACAGAGACAGCCATAAAGAAGAACAGACAGATGTCCAGATCGGTCGCGGGTGCATTGATCATATCTACACCTCGCGACAGACAATAAAGCATAGACACTCCTTTACTCAATCACACGGCTTGTTTAGACCTAAAGGCGGATTTTGACTTGGTTGTCTGACACACTCTCCGGAGTAACCTCCATTGCATAGAAATCCCAGTGAAGTATGCCAGTTTTTTGAAGCCGCCCCATGCCCGCTCTGAGTATACAATGTGTATTTATGAACAGTTACCTCGAATGTTCTCAATGCCAAGTGGCGTTCGACAGGGATATCCGATCTATTCCTTCGTTTTCAACTTTGTGACGGACGACATTTTGAAGAGAACTCAGAGGGTTAGAGTATCTCGGAGTGGAATTTCTACCAAGTAATAGGCTGATTGATATGCGAAATGTGGACGACACAGCCCGACTTGGTTTTTTTGCATAGAACATGCAGGTCGTGCTGAATCGGTTAAGCTATATACTCGGTTTATGTAATATGTAAGTTGCGTCTTCAAAGTGATGTTACAAGATTAGCTCAGTAATGACCTTCAATTAAGCGTTTCAGACAGGCCTCTGGAGACCACCTAGGCGTTCTCATCTGATCGGCTTAGAACGTTGCTGACGAGGTGATCACGAGGATAGCCGAGCGCTCATTGCACTCGTCAGTCTTCATCACTTGTGCCGTCACAGACATCCATTTGTCGACAAAAAGCAGAGTTTCAATGTACCTGTGCGTTCAGTTTTGCTTTGTGGATCAGACTTTGTCAGTTTGTACCGAAGATGAATACATACTCCCTATATTCACTCACCGTTGTCTCTGTTAATCAGTCAGTATCAAGGGGTCTGACTGAGTGAGCAACGCATCAGTCATTTGGTGCATATTGCAAGTGTTTAAGTTCGTATCCAGTAGCCCAACTAATGGAAATACAGTTTTTGCTGATCGAGCCACGTACACCGTATGCCGACGAAGAGTCTGTTGCGCCACACACTGTTCAGTGGGGGTGCTGATAGTTAGAAGAAATCGCAAGATAGCCAAGCAATGACGCCTGGAAGCCCTGACCGTCCCACCAGGCAAATTTGGTAGGTGCTATCTACCTGGTCAGGGATTTCACGGCTATTGGTTGGAAACACTGTCTGACACGACAGTGCATCGCAGTCATTGATGAGCATGCATCTGCAAACATGTTCATTCATTTGTTTAATGGAAGTCAGTAGTTTTCGTTGATTTCTTCTATTCATCTTCACAACACACTCTTACTTATCTGTTACTCTGTTGTTGTATGGACCTGTTAACAAGTTGAGTCCACTTTATCCAGTTCAGAAAAATGACAAGAAGACATGCGTTGCGAGATGCGAACATTTCGTTTATTCTCATTAGTCGATTACATAGAACGTTCAGTCATACCGGTTTAGCGAATGGCGAACGTCACATAGGTGTATTCAGGGTTGGGTCAACGGATTAATTGCCACGGCAACGAAACTGATTGCCTCAGCACCCTTTGCCAACAATGGGCCGATGCGTGACGTTTCATTAACAATGCCTAGGAAAACACCAACATTTTATTGTTGCGATTGCGTAACAAGACCACAGACTAAGTGACGGGATCAACCACATGACCTGTTGCGATCATGTGCTTCGCAATCGAAAACGCCGAATCTCTGTTCGGCTGTTGGTATGCTGACCCCCATTGAGCCACTGTTTACACTAACAACTTGGGGACATACTCCGCCTTCCTCTGTCGTAGGTTTCAGTCCGTTCTGCTAGTGTATGTCACCACAACTGCAGGTGAGCTGGTAGATGACGTGAGATCCAGAGTTTTCTGAGAAAGAACTATTGGGGCAGTGGAGACTAATCCTGAGGGCGAAAAGTAACAAATGCAATTTTGCCACAGGATGAGTGCGATTAGTGGTATATTTCAACTTTCCACTTAATTCAGTAAAATTGTGTTCATCTATGTAAGGTAGGTTGACAAAACCTGCTTCTTCGGCGCTGATTGTGGCTGGGAGTTAGCCAGTCGTTCTTTACGGTGAATTTTAACTCATTTTATCAGAAGAAGATGAAAGTTGTCCAACAGCTCCTCTCTCGTCTTCAGGCGCTTGACCGTGCACAATTTTCTAAACTATTGGCGCCTTCCGACGCGTTGTCAATGAAGCGTTACGCATCGGCCCATTGTTGACAAAAGGTGCTGACGCAATCAATTTCGTTGCAGTGGTAGTAAATCCGTTGACCCAACCTTGAATACACCCATGTGACGTTCGTCTATTTAATCGTTTTGTCGCCATTCGCCAAACCCGTATAACGGGATGTTCTATACGATCGACTGATGAGTACGGACCATTGTCTGAACTAACAGCAGTCCGATCCATAGTACCCACGGTTATGGCTAAAAGTTGAAAACAGTGATGATGAAGACGATTGGCCTGTAGTTGGTTTCGATCAGCGCCTTGAAGATGGCCTTCAAAAGCCTGTCTGTTTATTGGACAGTTAAAAACCACGCGGCTTGGCTGATCAGCTTTGCGGTGCACCCTGTCAGCATCACTAGAATAATTACGTTTAGGCAGGGCGACCTGTTACTAAGTTCCCAGGAGCTCCTCAAACACGATACATGTGGTGTTTGTTGTATTAGCTAAGTGATTAAGAAAATCAGTTATAGCTGTTGGCAATGAAGTTAACATATCGTATTCTAAAATCATTAGAAGTTTCTAAGTCAGAGTAGGAAATCGTTTCTCAAACATGCAACTTTCTGATACGTTTAGTTACAACACTGTGTGCATGGCACAAAATGAGTGCGGCCTGATTGTAAATGCAGTAGATGTGCAACTGCTGGGTCATCTCCAAATCGTACGTATTCTAAGCGGGTCTTCTAGATCTGAACAGTTTAGATGTGCAGCGACATCTCTTACTGTGCCATTTTTGTGGTTTTAGTTGCTTTACAGGAATGCAGTTATTGTCACCCTCAACTTTTACAACCTCGACAATCAGCCCACCATTCTCTAATGACAGGTCGGTTGCAGTTTCTGACTCACCTATACCACTTAACACCGGATTGGTTTTTCTCAGATGAATGTGAGGTAAATTTGGGAGCTTAATACACTTCCTTGATAATATCGACAGCAATTAGTCCCGGTTACTACGAAGGACCGGGACCTTAATACAAAAGAAAATTATCACGTGGTTTGAAACAATTATTTCCACGAATGAATTTGGAGATAATCTAGCACTAATGCGTAAGATGCCTTGTACGAGTATATTTTGTTCACTTCCCATGAATTACTACAACGAAAATACTACAACCTATTTATCTTGGGTGGACATAGCAAGAACAGGCGATGGCAATGTGTTTGTTGGTGGCAAATCAATGGCTCTCTAGACGCAGTGACATGATGTTGCTATTGCTAACAGTGTTGATAATGGTGTTGAAATTTCAATAAACGTGGATCAAAGGTCAAACGGCGATAATGAGCAGAAGGGCGATGTTGAGGCAGAATTCTTGGATTAGTGTCTCGTCAGGACATACGTAAGTAAAGAAAAGGGAAAATAAAGTACAGCAAACAAAAGTAGGAGTTACCAAGATAAAGAGGATGAATGGTACGCAAAAGCAGGTTGGTTCATCAAGTTCCCACGGCCTCTGCAAATGTGAGACTAAACCATGAGTTTGGACGGCACATTATTTGGAAGGCCATAGTTGAATCCGCTTTGTTTCTTTAGCTGTTATGCTTCCTTTAGCTTATAAACTGAAACTGATCAGTCATTTTTGTGGTTGGCCTGCAAACGAGCAAGCATCTACTACAGCCCCAGAAGCGGTTGAGAAAGAGTTTTTGAGAACAGTTGGTCTCAGTGACAACCAGCAAAGTGGTGAACAGTTGTTTTGACCTAATTATGGTCTCATCAGCACCACGCACGCCGAGGAATCGAACCAACGAGGCGTGAATTACTGGCGGGTTGAAGTTCAGACACTTTTCCACTAGACCACGGGGTCATGGTCACCTCGGAAAAGTGTTTAGACTACTACCTGCCACTTATTCACGGGTCATGGGTTAGATTCCCCGGCGTGCATGGTGCTGATAAGACCATAACTAAGTCGAACCAACTGTCCCTCACTTCGCTGGTGGTTACTGGGATCAACTGTTCGCGATCCGTGTTGGGTCCAGTTTCTTTTGTGTTTCTGGTAATAGCGTTATACGAACCCCCGTTTGCCGAATCTATCAACCATCTGACGATGTGCTGATTGACGCGTTTTTCCAGTTGGTGTACCTGCTTCCGCAGGTACATTGGTTGATTTGTAACTAACATACCTACTGTATGTTCTCCCGACGAACGTTGAGTGACGCACGTATAACCGACGACGCCAAATATCAGAACCAAGTCAGGTCGCTGGAAATCGTGGTACTATTAGCACAAACAATATAATCAATCACAAGGAACAAACCTCAGTTCGTTTGCGTTCGTGGGATCAGATACAATGGTTGGTCGCAGTAGACCTTCAGAGGTCCAAAAACCACGACAAGTACAAGCGCAGGCGAGCGACAGGCAATGACGAACCGACGAAATGCGATCGGATCGGTCTAATGTGTGTCTAAATAGCCGGTCTTCGGACGGACCGATTAATCGGCATCAGTTTCACGGCAGCCCACAGGAAGGCCGTATTCACGGGGGGTGGGGAGTGTTAGACGGGCAGGCAACAATGGGTGTGTGGGCAGGTGAGTGAGGTTCAATAATTAGGAGAGGCAGGATGGAGTAATTAGTAAAATTAGACGCGTGTTGTGGGAATAACAAGAACAGACGTCTAGTTAAGCGGAGTCAAAGGGCAGAGTTCAACAGGGTCAACTGAAAGGAATTTTGACTGCCAGAAAACGTCCCACACCTACTAACTTCGTCTTTTGTTGCTGTGTTCATCCACAGTAAATAGCTTGCGTCGTTTCTCCTGTAGTAACTGATCAGAACCGAAAGAAATGCCCTTGTGTTAGGAGATGAATTTATCGAAGCAATCTAATCAGGTTTTCGGTGTCGGCTGACGAAATCTTTCATCAAAGCAAATTAATCAGGTCACCGGTGATGGCTGACGAAATCATTAATCATAATAAACCAATCAGGCCCTCAATTACAGGTGACAAAATCACTTATCAACAAAGCACCGACGTGCAAGTTGAACCAACCAGGAGGAGGCGTGAAGGTGAGCACGAGTGTCGTGCTAGTTCGATGAATCAAACAGAGTGCAAAGCTTATGGAATTGACCCTACTTGGCCACATAATCTCGAAGTGGCCTAAACAAGTGGACAGTGGTTCAACGCGTAAATGACCATATTTGGCAACTATTTCATGATATATATTTACATGCATTTCATTCATTTGTTGAACTTGAAGTAGGCATTACAGCGTCTCTCCACAGTCGTGTTCTTCCTGACTCCGCGCAAATAGACTGGGTGAAGCCGCATGGCAGGGATCCGGGTATAGCATTCAATTTGTAATAAAAAATTTGGCAGGGAAAAGGCGCTTTACATCACCTTCTACAATACATCGTATGCTCTACAACCAGGTAATTAGCCGATTTAATCATGGTCTAACCTAGACAGCATTCGCGACATCATTCGGCGTGTACAGCTATTGATTTTCAATTACGCTGATGTCTGTTTTCGTGCGGTTACCACCAAAGGTGAAATAAATCGATTGAATGCGAACCTCTTTGAAAGCAAATTCAATGTTGGAATGAGTGAAATCGATCATAATAAGGATCTGTGATAATCCTGGCGGAGCGTTGTCATCTACGGAATTGTTTAAGAACTCCTAGCTGACACACCGATATTCTTTGGTCACTGTTTGCTAGTTCATCTTTCCATGAGGAGGATCCATAACTCACTGAGTAGAGAACGATCAGTGGCCAAATTTTCGGGCCTTTGAAACGTAACCCATAAAATTCGAAAACTAACTGCAGTTACGGCACATTAAATGTTTAGTTTGAGTGTCTTTTTGTTAGCTTTTGTGTAAACTGTAGCCTGTGCGCACATTAGCCCCCGAAATGTTGCCAAAACGACTTGTAACGGTTCGGTACCCTGCGCTAAACCCAATGGCTCAATCCTAGCCATCCATTCGCCCCAAATCCGGTCAGGAGACCACATGGTAATTGTCTCACTCACTCACGTATCCCTGGCCTATTTGCCAGGTCACAGACACTTCAAGCGCTCCACAGGCCAGCGCATGATTCAACAGGCCCTGTCCGATCTGCACATAGAGGTTCCGCTTGGCGTAGTTTACCTTCACTCACCCGACAAACAGTGACGGCTTCTCCCCTCAACACTGCGGGAGGCAAAGTCGCATGCATGCACACACGCGCGCATAGACTGAGCCAATTCAAGCGAGTTAACTTACAGGCATGTGACGCACGTGCATGAATGCGACTAAACTCGCAAGAGGCACAACACAACTTCTGACGCTGCGTCTCGGACGGTGAACAAGTCAGCAACGCGCAAAGTCAACGGACACGAGGACGTGAGCTGCACCATAACTGTATCGCCCCACATAGAATCCACGTGATCCTATCCCCACAACACTGCCAACACACAGCATACACCTGGATACTGCTATCCACACTATTATCAACTCGGACATTATTTTGTACTGTACGTGAGTCTCCCGGCTTGTCTATGTTCTAATCATCTTCCTGTTTAGACCTATTTATGTCATGCACCTTACTACTCAACTGTGTACCATTCTTTTGTTATATGTAGTTAGTGTTAGGCCGTAGTCATTTATCTATAGCCCACACCATTGCCCCACGTAACAGACTCACTCCAATTCAAAAATCACATTCAGTAGATGAGATGGTTTTGCGCATTAAACACTTTTTCGAACAAACCATTCTGCTAACAGCACACTAGAGGCCATTTTGGGGGCTTGAACTGGGTCCAGGCCTTCAAGAAAGAAACAGAAAGTTGGTCTTAACGGATCAGGTCCACCTAACATACAGATTGGTCTCAGGGCTGTAAAATGGAACATATTCACAGTCAGCCTTCAAACATTCTTCCAGTAAGCTTACAGTTATTCTAGACCTGGCCCAGTAACCTGGTATATGGTTCATTCAGCAGTAGTATTTTTCCTTCAGATACACCAATGGTCATTAAATGATTTTTGAGGCATACCGACGATATCCTTCAGACTTAAATTCTTGCATGTATGAACCCATATAGAATATCACAGATTTGATTTCGGAACCTAATTCCTCGAATTTGTGGACTAGAATGAAGTAGCTTCAGCATCATTTAAAGACCCTTTCGCCAAAAAGCAAAGGGAAGTAAACCAAGGTTGACTTGTCTCAGAGGTTTTGGAAACAGTAACTAACTGAATGGAGTCGCATAAAACAAACCAACCGCTTAAAATTACCATTCTTAATTTGGTCCACAGCGTAGCCGAAGCGATACTTAGCATGTTGGTGCGCTATTCAAAAGTTAGTGGTTTCGAATGATCGTACTTGTGCTGACTGTGTGTAATCATGCTACGGCACACTAACATACGCTGGCAATCTTGCTGTTTGTTCGCTACCGTCAACCTTTCTAGACTTGCAGACATTAAGACTATCGACCTCGGTGCATGAGCATTTCTTAATGTTCAACTACTGCATTTTTCACAGCATACTGTGATTTTAAAATATTTGGTAGTGTAGTTCTATTGAGAGGGTATAATGACCAAAAATGATCAGAGCAGTCATGATGAGTCCTCGGAATAGTTCTTGGACTCATGTCTATTTTTAGTGTACTTACAAAACAAGGCCGTATCACACTCACATCGGCCTGACGCCATCTGATTAAAACGCTACCCAATGAAAGAAATACTTTAATCCAAATGGCAAATGTTACTCGTGGAAGACAGTTCTTGTCGAGGGTTTTCGGAGGGGAAGCATGATTGAAAGGTGACCACAGTCTAACCAGCCGACGCAGGCAATGGCGTTACGTTACGGATCGACCGTCTGTCTGCCGGCAGGCTTATGAGCGTAAGCGTTACTAGACCTATCATACATCCAACAAGGCTGGTATGAGCCCAACAGATATGTTTAAAACGCAGTCGCATGCAAGCTAAACAACTGAGTTGTTGTAAAGGTTTGCGCTTTCACATTTTCTGGTGCATGAGTTCCCAGACCGTACTATGAGTTGCCCTAAAGAACCACCACAGTCTGTAATAAATAGCTCAATTCCATCACATGCCACCGTCGACCGAGAGTGAGAAAAACTGGCTGGTGCCAAAACTCTCAGAAAATGGCAAACAAAACTTACCTACGAAACGATATTCACCATTGAACCTAAACTAACGAGATAAAAAGAAAACACCGTATTTCCCCGAATGTGTTCATTAAAACGATGACTTTATTATCAACCGCTTGATAAATGAGAACGGCGGATATAAACAAGAGTGATTTGAAAATTTGGGTAGACTTGTTTAAAGCCTGCTATCCTTTCTCTAGTAAGTTAGTCAGTTGTTTTATTTTTAAGTTTTGCGCGCCATACGTGAGCTGCGACTTGACGTTATCAAGACGTGTTGAAAGAACCATAAGCTGCTCATGGTACTGTCCAGATTTGTGACCTCACTGTCGAGCCATGTCATTCCATTTTATTCAGTGTATTCCAGTTTGCTCAACTTTATCTATAAAGTGGCGGGCTGGCAAAAGCGTATTTGATAAGTGTATAGACTGTTCTGTGGAAGAAGTGGGAAAGTAAATAGTTATTGGTAAACACGTTGTGCTTCTGGGAATTCTGTCCTCTGAATTACGTCTGACCAGCATGTCGCTGAAATGGACCTCGTCGATACTGACACCAGGAAGCTTCAGAAGGGATGGGTGAAGGCAATACTGCATGCAATACATTGTAGTCGTACAAAATTTAACCGAGTCACCGCTAGGGAGATCTTGGTGGCTGGACTGGAAAGCTCGACAGGCCGCTAGTGATTAATGCGGATGTTCAAGGCTGTTTGAGCTGGAGATGCCGCTTTTGGTATGGGCTCCAAGGTTTGCGGATTTAAACGTTCAGCATTGAGAAATCAGACAAACATAGGATGGTTCACCTACAGACTAATTCCGTTACTGAGGAAGCAAGTGCGTCAGATACAAGCAACCGGTCAAATTGACATTGTCTGACTGTTTTATGTCGCATGTTAACTGGCAACATAAAGCTTGATTGCGACGATGCTGGAAAACCATTTCCACAACACCGAGCTAAGGGTAGGGAAATACCTTACAGTGGACGTTAAGGAATAGACTAACTCGAAATACAATCGGTGTATACCTGTGAGCTGATTCAACTGCGTGATGACTAGGTATTAGAAACACGAATACCCACCAAGCATAGTAGTTTGTAAATAAGACGTTTCGTCGTTTTTTTTTTACATTACCGAGACTACTTACACTGTGAGTTGTAGGGAGTGCCACACCACCGTCAGTTAAAGTAAACGGAACACAATAACGTGTAAGTGCTACAGGTACAGTCATTTCGATAGTGGGTGTGGAGAAGAAAAACATACTGAATTATTACTGACAAGTAGTCGGGGATTTGGCCAATTTCAAGTTGAACATCACCCACAACTGATCGCAGCTGTCGTATTCCCGTAGTCTTTCCAGTAGGCCCCTTTCGGAAGGAAGCACTAGGCTCGGGTTTCGTTCCTATTAGAGCTCGTCAGTAATACATAACCTTGCCACGGCCGAGACCAGAACTTCAACTACACTTTCATGAGGTAACCGTGTTGAAAACTGTGCCATTGACCTCACATTAAGTACGACCGAATTGTCGTAAGTGAACGCTCAACGACTTTCGTTCATGAGTATTGATCGGGCTGGCCGATCGCCTCGAGAGGAGATACAGTTAGTGTCTGTTAACTCCAATCGATAACTCCGCGATTAGGACTTCCTAGACGGGTCGAACTCTCCGAACTTCTTAAACCTGCTAGGTGATAATTTAGATTACTGATGAGTAGTCCGGGATATGGTTAATTTCAAGTTTAACATCATACACAGTTGATCATTACTCATAAGCGATTCGGTCGTGTCTACCATGGGGTCAATGACGCAGTGGTAAACATGGTTGCCTTTTGAAAGTGGGGCCGGAGTTCTAGTCTTGACCGTGGCAAGGATATGCACTACTGACTAGCCACTATAATGAGAGTGAAACTCGAGTCTAGTGCTTCTGCTATTCGAAAGGGGCCGACTGAAAAATCTATGGGAATGCAAGAGCTGCGATCACCTATATGTGATGTTCAACTTGAAATACTGAACTATGTTTGATGACTGTAAGAACAATCGGCAGGTACGGTTTTCTAGATGAAAGCTCGATTGGGTACAACTAGCGTGTTGATGATCATATTCTAAAATAACATATTACGTTAGCCTTAGAACCCAACCGGATAATTGCTGGAGTTGGCTTTTTGAAAACGGCTGTGGCTTTCATCAACTTGAACCATAGAATAGACCGTTGTACCTAGCCAATCGCGGAAGACAGAACTGTGACGTAGTACAATACGGATAATTTACGGTGTGGTCAGTGATGGGTGAACTCGCACAACTACTCATAAGTAGTGGTAGTGTTGTGATCCAAGAACGCAGATGGAACAAGGGTTATTTATTCGACAAAGTAATACATGGATTAAGCATGTAAACCAGACTTGTCACAAAACCACTCATTTGCACGCAGTATTCGGCCTCGG
Organism: Paragonimus heterotremus; assembly: GCA_013368495.1. Classification (NCBI taxonomy): domain Eukaryota; kingdom Metazoa; phylum Platyhelminthes; class Trematoda; order Plagiorchiida; family Troglotrematidae; genus Paragonimus; species Paragonimus heterotremus. The sequence goes on from LUCH01018313.1 coordinate 11,774, forward strand.
ACAGTCTCGGCTACCACAGATGTCAGTTCTCAGTTCCATTAAGTAGCAGGAACCATTATGGGTGATGCTGAACTTTGATGATCCTTCCTGCAGTCTTCTTGTGGCTTGTACGGTGTCAAAAAATTTGCCCTGCACCTGCTACTGAATAGCCGCGGTATGAGTAGTATAATACGATCGCTCAGCTTCACTGCAGTAGTTCTCATGAGTTTTACATTTGGCTCGAGCATGACCTCCTCGTGAATATGCAGAACTTCAGGCTGGAAGAACATCGAACTATACCGATCAACTTCAAACGGAACTAATGAGGATACTTATGTTATATGCCAAACAGAACCCCGTTAGATGAAAAGTACAGTTATTATGATTTGCTGCCAGTCAATAGCGGGGTTAATTTTGACGTCCTCTACTGGTCTAAGTTAGCCACGGTGATCAACTTGCTCTTACGTTGCTGGCAAGCAGTTATCAAATCCGATGCTCAATAGAAAGGCAACGTCCACGGTGGTATCAGAACAGAACATTTCGGACTACCAGACTCAGACGTCCGGTGCCTAATGACTTAATCATGGAGAGGAGTGATCAGTGTAGATGTGTATAGAGATCTTATGATTAACAGCCAATTAGAGCGGAAATATGCGGTCCAGTTTGGGGCCGTGTTAAGGATGATTCGTGAGGCGGTTTGAACATATGTGTACCAAAGCCAAAAACGAAGAGAAAGTCATGAGTGTTCGTGGGCTAAATGTCTAAGAGATGTAAACATGTCCATTACCCAAAATAATTTCGAAGATCAATAAGGAGTCAGTGTCCAACCGCATGCGGGTTTTCAGACAGCTAACGATAGCATGGGATACAACAATCAATATGAAAAGAATTTCCACGCAGTTTTATGGCTGTTGTAAACTATCTAGCCTAAGCACAGTAGCTTTAAATGGATGGGTAAAGAGCAAACGACCTTCACCTGAATAAACAATGGTTGAACGAGTAGCAGTAGATGTTAAGACTACATGAGGTTGGCGAACTTTTTCTTGGTATCCATGGGTACCTGCGACTGAAGATAATGGTCAACCCCAAAGCGAAAAGATTGAATCGCTGAAGATGTCAACTTGGTCTTTACTACAACAGAACTGAAATTATCATCGACTGAGATTGCTTAGCGACAGATTGGGTGCCGCACATCTGCTGTTGTGTCAATCTTTTCTTGTAGAAGCTGACCACCAACCATTGGGGAGTACGAAGATGACGAAATACACAAGAAAACAGCTGGACTGTTGTATGTCTTGTTTACCAGAGTACCATTTCATACTGAGACATGTTTCTAAAAAGTAAACCGGATGGCTAGTTTTCGCCATATGTCATTGAGGAGGAAGAATCATCCGGAGTTATTTACAAATAATCAGCTTCGTTTTGGAGCAATATCAGGGAACAAGAGTAAAAGTACAACACGAAGGTCGAGAACTCAAGGAGATAAGTTTTGGGCTGTTGAGGACAAAGCGATCTGAACTACAATAGAAACAAGCTAAGTGTTTAGAAAATGGCGCTTACAGTACGCTTTTCAATCGCAATCAAAAAGACATAGCAGGGAAATAAGGATACTCGGATAGATTGTACTGGAATCATGGTCTGGAAATTTGACGGTGTAATCATATGCGTTTCAATTGTACTGACAGGATAAAAGATGGACTGTTATGGCATGTCACGGGACGTCACATACACGTCGTTTCAGGAAATGTGCGTCAAATATGCGATGAATGCATTGGCTGAGAATGAAGGGTAAAGTGATGCTCCACGTATCGTCATGTCGACATTGTCAGCTACTGAGGATTTTGGTGCAAGAGACTGTAAGGCATTGATTAATAGATATCGTTGGATCTCCCTTGATTATAGCTAATGATAATCCATAAAAACTTCGTAAATGAACATTTTTCTCTTTGGGCCAAAGCAGCAAGCGTACCGAAGAGGACGGCTACCTTGGCACATGAGGCGATGGTGAGACATAAAGTAACAAAACATGATGTTGGATTTGTTGAAGTTCGTTTGGTACGTTTGTTTTTATTCGACTGATACGATGCGGCACGTTTAATTCGTTAAAGCGCGTTGGGTTTGCATGCACAAAGTCGATCTTAAATTCTTCTGACGCATTTTCCACTTGGAAGACCGTCTTACTAACCTGACCGTTTGAGTAAACGTGACTAGTATTATCGATTACGGGTGAATTATCCTGAGAAGCCAGAAGCGATTCAACACATGTTGAGTGAACATCCTTTTTAAATCATCATTCATACGCTGAAAGCGAGAAGTTTCGAAATGACATCAAAAGGCGTTCAAACGATTCGTAATCACCCACAAGGAAACGGACAGAGCGAAAGGAATAACTAAGCCAGTAAAAACGGGTTTTTTGACAATGAAAGCTTCTGAGAAAAGACTAGTAGCCCTCTGACAAATAGTGATGAAGTATCGTTTCAAGTTTGTGTTACAGAATAACTCAAGACATCAAACTCACACCAGCTTCACAAGCCAGCACAGTGAAAATGAGCATAGAAAAAAGGTTCGTAGACAAACGTTTTGGAGCCATCCAGGTCCACTCCAAGAAATTACCACTCAGTATTATAGGAGAAATAGACGGATATTCTCCGACGACCCAAGGGCTAAATATAAAATGATTACCGGAACAAAGAAAGTGAAAGTCTAGGACCATAAAAATAGTCACTAGTCTAAAGAGAATTTCATACGACGTCCAGTGGAAACGAAATTCGTTACACTATACAAACACCTGACAAGATGGTACGATCTGTAGAGCAAAGTTACCGATAAAAAATGTTCGAGAAGGTAGAAAGCCATACGGAAATTAGAACTCATTCACCTACCATGGAGTATGAGAAAAGTGGACATTCAGAAGAGAATGGGAGTCTGATAGACCAGCTATAAAACCGTCTATTAATAAGTTGCAATACTGTTTACCGTGCGCCTTTTAAGATTATCAAGATACAGAGTTAAAATTACCACCTGTCTAGCGCACTTAATACTATGGACATATCAGGAACTGGAATAAACGTTTTGACTTATTGGGTAAGAATCAATACAGCCATTGCTTGCAGATGGATGTTCCTTATCTTGTTGCTGAATTTTTGTGCAGTATATGTCAATTTCCGTACTAATCTATCCACGGTGCTGGCAGCCATCTAGGTGAAATCAGTTGATAAAAAGTGATCTAGCTCAGCCCAGCTGTCTAGACCCTAGATATACCAAGTGTGTTGAACCGTTACCTACAGCCACACATCTCAACAATCTAAGCTCTGTAGAAAATTCAGGGGATGACAAGCCAAGAACTAATAGTAACTATTTTTTGGTATGAGGCTGTTCGCAAAATAACTTCCTGGCGGCTACCTTTGGAAAACTGGTCTTCTTACTGTAGTCGGTAGATAGGTTTAATGCACAAAAGTAAGGTTATGTTTGGTCACCGAATCGGCTTATTTGCTTTCATCTATTAGGATCTCAACTTGTTAAAACACTTTTTAATCAATTAGGTCGTGCGTTATGTAGACTTGTTGCGCCATGACGTTGCATCAAACCCCTTTCGGCAAAAGTTGTTGAAATTTGATTAAATGAAGATGTCTGTATTTCAACTTTTGACTGACACCCACAAAACATTATGAACAGGGCTGCTGTGATCAACCATCAAGTGGATTTTTCACAGCCCCCGACTGTAACCAGATGTGTTCATCCGCCAGTTCAGTGTGCCGCAATCTACCAGAAGTATATCACTAACGATGGAACACCAATCTCTCCGGGTGTGCAACGTATTACATGTAATAGGTAGTCCGAGGTTTTTGAAGGATTTGGTTGACAGTATTAGCTTGCGTGATGGAAATTTGTGCACGAAATGCTTTCACGATTGCACAAGTATTCCGATATTCACCTCACAGTTGTTCGTGAAAATCTAACTACTCAGACAATCCGTCAGACCAAGTGTTGTGATCCAAGAACGCGGATGGCACAAGGGTTATTTATT
>LUCH01018314.1:0-15616 GCA_013368495.1 Paragonimus heterotremus
TGTTTGCATACCCATTGTGTTCTCACTGTGACATCCGATCCGCGTTTACATAAGGCTGGGGAAACCTTGGGTGTACGAACCTCCAAACTAGCACCGCGATGGGACCCAAACAATGTTTGGTTGTAAATGATTTCCTCGAGAGGGCAAGTACCCGCCATATGTGATTAACCGCATGATTAAAACAGGGTTCATTATCCAAAGCCTACTGTAATCGCCATCTAATTGCATGTGTTTTGGTGTCAACGTTGTTTGGAAGTACATTCACCGGTTATGTCACCCACATGTTGAGTGATTGAGGGCAGAAACCAACGGGCAACGGTTACCTGGAGGAAGGATGGTATTTTGAAGTTTTGATGAAATATTACGATGCACATTGAGGTAGGAATATAATCAGTTAATTTTTTTGTATTGGCTATGTTGTAACAAGAGAAATCGTTTAAACCTTAAGAACGCTCATGTTCTCACTTTTATTGAGAAAACGTTCGTCTTTATTTCCATAAAATCGTCATGTTGGTCTTCATAATCAGCGTTGCGTTGTAAATAAGGTTTTGGGGTGATATTATGGTGTAATACTCATTCCCATTCCGTAGGAATGCTCGATTGTGCGTAGTTAGTGCGATATACATGAGTTTGTAAATCTGGATGGCATCGAGTTTGCCTCGTTTCGCTCAAAATGTCACACTTAGTGACCACACGGGCTATACTGTCATTTTTGTGGGTCAATGATTTTTGTGAATTGTATAATCGATCAGTTCTCTCCCCGTTATTTTGATGGATATCAGCCGACGAAACTTCGTTCTGAAAAATGGTTACACTTGGCGTTATCAGGTGGTTGTCTCCATTTACAGTCTACATGGGACGGTATGAAAATTGGTAATATATTCCAACCTGTTGCAGAAGACATGGATGTTTTCTAGCTCAGCGATTATTGGAAACTTTCAAATGTGGCTTGTTAGTTGTACGCGTTCATTTATCCGGCAGTTAGCGACCCACTTTTAGATCTGTTATTTTCCACGTGTTAATACTGATCCGCATTTGTACAATTTCCGTCCTAATGCTTCAGTATTTGGACGTGGGTACTCACGAATATGATGACTACTAGTCTTCATTTCCACCAGATGCCGACATCACTGAAAGTTGTTAGTGATTTTCTACTTTTTGCCTCTCCATCGTCACTTCTTATATCCCAATGTGCCACTTCAGAGACTTCCGATTTGTCAGGGGCCATCAGTGGAGGATGAGTGCGCCAGAGCTGAAAATCATATTGTTCAGCCCGTCTATATTGTATGCTTTGAACGTCAATTACTTCACCTTGTGCTAAAACATGTGATGATGAGCCTTTCTCTCTGACTTTTTTGGCTTGACGTTTACATCGGTTGTTAATGCCACCATCCGAAGTTGATCGCATTGAACTACGCTGCATTTCGCATAACTCCATTCAGATGGCCTGGTATGAGAACAAGAACGCTACATCGTAACCAGTCATGGGATTCATGATTGTGAATGCCATACGCATTTGAGAAAACATCTAATTGACTTTCCATGACAACACTGCTATGGTACAACTTCCCAGTAGGTTTAAGGAACATTTGGGATGTGCCAACCAGGGCAGGGTTAAGGTGGTCGTGGCGCCTTTGCTTGGAGCTATTCTGCGCGACGACTCGTTAGCATATCCTACGTCCATCGGCCCTCAGTATGTGTATAGCTTCGCCCTCGAAACCATTCATAATTTTTTAATTTTAGTGAAAAGCGAAATGTCGAACTTGATGGTGAATCCCTCTGTCTGGCTGAGCATCAGTGGTGGACAATGGCATCGGACTCGCTTGTACTTTGTGTGCCAACACCCCAAAGTCACTGGAAGCCAGAACAGCAGGGTTGTAACTTTGCAGGCACCAGATTGCTCATGTGTACACGCGTGTTGGCCTACCCAGTTGCTGGCCAATAAGAGCACCGTTGAAAACTTATCGACTGTATCAGTATCTCATGTTTTCGTTGAACAGTAAACTGCGTGTTTTTGATGTTCTCCACTGAATACAACTGATTGTGGCATCCAGCTCAAAGCTGTCCTGTTTCTCGACTTACCAATTCATTGGGCGTGCATTAATCACACGCGTCTTCTTATCATCAAAAAGAAAATGATATGGTTGGTCACCAGATAAAAACATTATTACTCACTCACGAACGGGGGGCCAAACGGAATTGTTACCAATAACTGAAGCTACTTCAGCGATTGTATTGAATTCGATAGATTGGCTTCAACGGTGCTAGCATTTAGGAGCTCTCTAGTCGACAGATTAACTTCTTTTAGTCAACAAGCAAAATGGTCATCAACAAGCAAGATTAAGTCAGTATGTTGACGACTTAAATGCGGTTGTTGCAAATGTCAGCAGAATGCGCTACTTTACAATCTCAAGGCGTCTTGAATTTGTGGGGTTCACTATCTGACGGCAGACTCAATCAAGAAAACAGTGCAGCTGCAGCAGAAGGCCATCAAATCTCCTCAAACCCAATACAAGACATCTCACGCAGGATTCTGTGGCGACTTCCCCAAGGTGATCGTTCGGTTCCCTGTTGTTCCTTATTTAAACCAAAGACCTACCAAACGATATTCTCAAGAACGCTCTCCCCTAGACTGAGGACTTAAAAAATATGGAATGCTAATGACACGATTGCACTATAAATATGTCTCGATTTTCCTGAAGGGTGGTCTGACAATTAAAGTCCCATGTAAACGATGGTAAGTGCTCGCGCTTGCCACTCGGTGGAGGTTCCTTTAGCGCCCTCTTGTTCCATAGTGTGCTAAGCACTGTGTATATCGCGAATGTCTAGATACCGTTTAACCAGTCCTTCTAACGTCAGCACGAGATGGCTGCAATTAGATGTTATACTTGGAAAGATAGAACGGACCTTTCCTCGCCTAGGTATGGCAGTGCTTTAAATGCTGCACGGAGATTACACGACTATTCATTCAGCATACTAATCAAGTCGTGTACAAGATCCTGAAAAAGTTAATCTCTGCTAACCCTGTTCATCGTGAGGCTATCAGGCTTAACACTGGCCCGCAACATATGAATAAAGTCACAGCTCGATAGTGATCCGCGCCCGGTGGAATCTCGATGACCGGCGGTGACATAATTCTTACATACTTACTGTTGCATATTGTGAGTAGGTTATTGAAAAGTTCGTATGATATATGTTCTCGGGTTGTTCGTCCCCATACCGTGTGAATTTGTGGGGCGAATCTGAAAACCAAACACTTCTGGGTTACTCGCTCGTTGGCGGCCGGCCTTCAACCCCCCTAGCTGATTTTCCGTGTCGATGCAGTTCATAATGCTGTGCCGTTCTTTCAAATAACTACCCGTTCTACATGCTCAACGGCCTTCGCATATATGACGCCTGGTTATCCTGTATCTTGGGAGAGCCAATTAGTGCGTTATGCACGGAAACGCTGCTGAGAGTAAATCGCTACATCTGAGGTTGTTTGGGCTCCTCAGAAGTCGACAACGCTTAACGTGTGATATAGTTGGCATTATTGAAGCTGTGGTGTATGTGGTGGCTGCCATTAGATTTATTGATCAATAATGTCATCTCACTACATCATTGAAAATAATGGGCTCATTTGCGATCAAAAGACAAACATATGATGTCCAAATTCAAAGTGATGTTATCTCGGCGCTGAAACCAATGACAGTTGGTCGGCGTTGAATGACGACAGTTTTGTGTTTGCTGGCAAATTGGTGGGGATATTTCCTGTCTTTATTTCCTCCTCGTTGATCTTTCTTTTCACATTCGAAATCTTCTTGGTAGAGGTCACGAGCCTTTCCTGCAAATAATCACACGACCGCTGGAATTACGTGCGTGAGAAATAACTTCTCCCATAAACGGCACTGTTGATACATAACTAAAGTTTGACATCGTTCACTCGTCGAGGTTTGCTCGCGTAATCACTCCCTTCTCCGGTACACATGTCCGCGTGTACCTTGATTTCTTGTGCGCGTGATTGCTCGCCATCATGTGACCGCTGCCCTTGGCCGCATTCGCGTGAACCGTCAACCTTAAAACATGTACACATGGCTGATTTAATGGAGAAGTTTTTTGTTATCTTTCCTGTTTAGCCTATGCTAATTCCCTTGTAACTTTTTACCTCATTAATAAGAAACTCGTCAATACATCTTCCTTTCTGGATCTCAATCGTTTGTACCACGGACTCAGGATTTATAGACGCTCTTTGCTTACGGGCGCGACTATTCTGAGTCCGGCCTATCAACAGACGTGGCAAGTACATTGAGCTTCGCTCGAATAGCCACTAGACGTCCGGGGTTAACAAGGATGCTTATGCTTTCGCCAGTGACAAAGATTTTTCAACAGCACCAACCAGTATTTCATATCCCGCTCAAAAGAAAACGCTTTTCCAACATTTCAAATCCACAATTATTTCGGGGTTGAGACAACCGAAGTCAATGCATTAGTTCCGCCCGAATCTCAGTCTACTTGTGATTTTGTCTTGTGGTTTCAAACGAGCAGTTACGGGTGAAATCGATACCCTGGTAAAATGTCAGTCACGCGACGGAACAGAACGACGTCGGCTTGCATCATAAGCCATGGTCGTGTCGACTTCGGCAGTGGCCAGAAAGACAGTCAGCAAAATTTTTCCGAGCTCAATGTTGGCTGCATTGACGTTGAGCGCGTAATACGGCACATTTCATTGGTCTCAGTTTTATTAATTGATTAAGATTATGCACTTCCGCACCGTGATTACCTAGTACACTCAACCACGACTGAAGGCTGCGCATAATCGATAGACCGTGAAAATATCTATTATCTTTTAGTGAAAACATATTTCACAGCTACTGAAGTTACTGAAATTCTGTGACGTGTTGCAGTTTCTAAAATATTAGAAATATGCTTCCTGAAGATTTCTTTGTTTCAGTCTTTCGAATACGTAAGCAAGGAATCTGCGGTACTCCAATGGTATAGGGATTAATGGAAAAATAACGCAAAGTCGCAATCTGCGTCATTTCGGAGAAGTGAATGTGAAACAAAATGAAAATGGATGTCGTAGACGTGAAAACAGGCTTTTTATTAAATTTAGACGTAATGAAACAGGAAAGCGCGATTATAATTTTGACAATCGAACTGTTGTTGAAATGTGAATACTCGGCTTTTTTGAAAAGTACAAACATGAGGAACGCTTAGAAACCTACTTCATCGTAGGACAATGCACAGAAACTGGACCAGTAACTCATGTTTTATAAGTTATATTCGCCATTGAAGAACACTCTAAGCTGGGAAGATTACGACACTTATAACGCGACCATGTGGTTCGCCGGTGTAGTGTTTCAAGGCCGAAATGAGTTGAAAACGGCCATTTAGGCGCAAAAGGGAATTTCTCAAATTTTTCATGAAATATTAAAATGCATATTACGGGGCAAATATGTAAATTTCATCGAGTATGATGATTGTATTGCAATGAGAAAAATTAGTCATACCTGAAAATAGTCCATATTCGCACCTTTGTTGAGGAAAATGTGTCGCCATTTTTTTCGATGAAAGCATCATGTTAGCTTTCTTACTCGATTTCCAGTCCATGAAATGCTTCCACCGAAATTTTCGTGGTGAAATACACATTCCTGTCGAACAGAAACGCCCCATTTCACATGGTTTGGGAGATGTAATTGAGTTTGCAATTTTCGACCACATTACGTTTGCATTGCATTGTACACGAAATATCGTAGTGATTCCTAATTAAAGATATGCCGCCACGGTCGCAGTTCAATTATTCACCTGAATTATATGTTCAGCCTAGTTCCCCTATTGTATCTCCGGTTGAAAACGGTCCACGTAATCACCTAGTTGTTTCTACCTACCGTATGGTGTAAACATGGATAACACGCCCCCATCTACCATTAACAACGTGCGTATTATTTTGTTTATAACATGTTGGTTATGCTTGAATGTAGCTAGCCAGGTGTACGCCAGTCAGTGCTCGCTTACCTGACAGATAATGGCCAATTTGGATGCTCGTTATTTATCCGACGAAAGCAATGATTCCCACTTCTACCATTTCAGCTACAACCCTTCTGCCTTCTTATCATGGATGTTTATGATTCTGTTGAATGTTGGTCTATGTGTTTGCCGGCTGCATACTTCGCTGACGGCCGCCAATATATTAGCTAATTTTCAACGAGAACTGAAGGAGGTCATTATAGCTTATCCTGAACGGTCCAAATACGTGTTTTATTCTGATTTCTCCCGCGTTCTTCCTATCAACGTTGACCACAGGTTGAATGAACTGGTAGGGGCAGCTATTAGTGTGAACGCATATTAAGACGTTGATCACAGCTCGGATGAACTGGATGGAGAGGGTTCTAGTGTGAATTCGCACTGCATGGCTAGGCGTTGATCATAACTTAAACGAACCGGACGGAGCAGACATTGAGGTGAATACATGCGGTATAATCATGCGTTGATCATAGCTTGAGTGAACTGGACGGAGCAGGTATTAGTGTGAACGCATACTAAGAACTTCGGCGTTGATTATAGATTAAGGGAGCTGGATGGAGCAGCTATTAGTGTGCACGCGAAACATTTGCGATACTACGTAATCTGCGGCCGGCTTCCGTTGATCGGCGTGGAGACAGCCTCCCTGTTTACACACCTCGCGACTTAAACCTAATTCTGAGAAATGCAGAACAGTTGAAAGAAATTACTTTTCGGATGCAGTTACTAGGACAGCCCCATCATCGCACACACTCTCACCACCAGGGCTGCAACTCCGTATTCTAAACAGGAAGTACAAACACGCTGAAAAATTTACCTTCTTCGGGTAGTGTACTCGCCCGGCGCTGGAGTGTCATTAGCATCTGGCCACAATGATGACCCTTGATCTGACAGCCGGAGAGTTCTTGGGATGGCACACCGGGATCCTGGAGGGGCATACGGACGGGTGTGTGCAGTGATGGGGCCGTCTTAGTAACCGCAGTGTGCTAAACATCTGAACATGATATGATTCCGTCGGAAGGTGATTTCTTTCAACTGTTCCGCATTTTTCAAGACTAAATTTAGGTCAAAAGTTGTGCAAACAACTATTGGCGACATTATTCCGTTCGAAACGATTCCATAATTGTAAATGCCCGTTTTACGCTAGAGGAAGCAGTCACAATTTTGCTACACTGAGCGTTCAAGAACGGCGTATCATTCACAGCCTTCATGGTGGTCTGCCTTCGGAACAGACGGAATACAGTCAACTTTTTATCCCTCATCCGAAGACATGCTCGAGTAAGCCGATTATATTATTCAATTCTTTCGCTTTCAGCAGATCATCATAATAATCACGAACGAATGGAGATCCTAGAGAGCTTCGGATGAAGTAGCTTATTACGCGCACTGAATCATCAATCATTCAAAGATTTCGTGGATCCTTAGAACAGGATGATCCGCTCGGAAAACAAGGAAAATTTTGGCCCTTCGCTAAGGAGCACTTTCATGCATTATCTGAATCGAACGAACGGCAGTTCCAATCACGCTTTCAGGAGATCATAGGCGAAAACGAAATCCTGGAAACATCATCGGCAAACTGGTGTTCACCTTGCCTCATACGAAAATGTTGTCAATTATATAATAAACGTCCACATTATTGCGCGTGTTTGTTATTCCGACTCGTATGTCTTGCGCTGAGATTGATGGCTGCTCCGTCCGGTTGATTAAACCATGATCAACGCCTACATATGTAGTATATGTTCACACTAGTGGCTGCTCCGTGCACTTGACTTAATCTATGACTAACGCCTAGTTATGCCGCATTCATTCACCTTAATAGCTGCTCCGTCCAGTTGGCTTGAACTACGCCAAAGTGTACTTCATGCTCAGACACTTATAACTGCTCCGGTCATTTGTCTTACTTTGCAAGTTATGCCAAACTGTACTCCATGTTTAGGCACTTATGACTGCTCCGTCCAGTTGTCCTACCTTACGAGTTATGCCAAGCACACAAGAGGACACTTGAAGTCACTGGGAGCGAAAACAAAGGAATAGTGTCTGATGTGTCTGATGAGTGCGGATAAATTTACGAGCAACCTCCGCATCTTTTCAGCACAGAATGTAGCCTTTGGTTTTCATGTGTTACAGATTTCCTCCTGGATGGTTAAAATTGTGTATAAGATGATGTTTTCGTTATCATGTCGTTAACTGCGTCTGATATCTGCAAAAAATCTGTGTATGCGCACATGAAGGACCTTACTTCCTTCAATTATATCAAAAGGATAATCGTTCCAAGTGGTGTTTATTCGCGCTTTCTCCGGCCCGTGTGCAAGCGGCACATTGTCAGCGGACTGGCTTAAGTCGACATCCGTTGTGGGTGGTGTGCGCGACTTGCTTTCCATAGTCACTGGAGAAGTGCAAACAACGTCTAAAGTAGAGGGAACTGACAAAAGTAAGGATTCGAAACGTGCATTTACCAGGTGACTGAGGGGTGACGCTGCCTGACAGAAAGTAGACGCTCGTTTGTATCTACCATTTGGATGCATTAAAAGTGAAAATTATCTGATCGGCGTCAAACCAATAGCTGTTCCCCTGTACGGGGTCACCGCAGTGTCCACACGGCAATACCGTTTTAGGCTTCTTCATCCACCTCCGTTGCACAACGCCTGCAGCTGAGTCCGTGAGAAAGTCGTATAAAAGTAAGCCAGTCTTCGCACGTTCCACTGTCTTTCTGGCAAAAGCATTGATGCTGTTAAAGCAAGTTACCGCTCTGCGGCTTTGCAGTCATGCAGTTCTTCAAGTACATGATGCAGGGCTTTGTAGTGTCGGTTGAAACTGAATGCAACAGACGGCCGATGCTGCGGGCCAACCAATCGTGGATTTGACAAGTTGTACTATAAACAATGACACACTTATGCCTATTTTTCCCGTGAGTTGCATCCACATTAACAATATGTGGGAGGCGTCGGAATAGTTCAGTCTGCATTCGCTGGGCGAAGCAGATATTCGTATATCGGTTGCCTTTATCCCTCAGAGTGCTCACCGCACCTGTAGCACTGATCACCGAAAGCACCTCATCAAGGTTCTCTGATATACAGTGACCAATCTTACGTAACAAACTCATTCGACATTGCAGGTTTTAACTTGCGGCGGATGTTTCCAACGTCAACAGTTGTGATAAACTTCCCGCAAACATCAGCTACATACTGCTCAATGTCGGCAGTTGGTGTACTGTACTGGAACAGGCTCCTGCACTCGTTCAATTCACCGACAGTGAGTCCACGATCCGTAGGATAGAAATCATGAAGCAGGCGATTGAGATGGTGGTTGTGCTCCAACTCGAAAGCGCTCACAACCAGACCCGCACATCGTCCAACCACATGAAATGGTGATCTGCAATATTTGTCGCGAGAACTGATTCGTTAAGTATTGAAACAGCTAACCAACTAGACACTTCGCACTCCCCTGAGTACATTCCCCTGCCTTTTATACTTCGTACAACGACAATAAATCTGCACGGTTTTCAGGAAACCGTGGCAACTTACCTTATATTACCCCAAAACAGTTTCCGACCTACTATTCGTCTCACCAATGTAAATAACGCTCACCTAGTCCACGTACCTCTGAAGACACTTCTGAAAGTGTGATAAAGTGCGAAATTCGCTATCCTCAAACATCGCCTTGAAAGTAACAATATAATCTATTTCCTAGAGATGAAAAATAATAAAGGGAAAATAAAATAACGAACAAATGACAAACATGAAAAAATAAATTAAAAGTAACCCTAGTATTCTTGCGTTACCATTGTCACACGTGATCGACCACAACAACAGCAGTCATGACGATTTTCAAAAAAACAAACACGATAAGGTGGTTTTCAATTAATGGTCAGTTAAAACAAAAGGATATGAGTCGATGACGCAGATTATGACGACTTCAATTCCTCCACCAGTTACCAAGCTGCTAACAGGATTTTCTCCAGGAAAATAATTCTCCCGAACGCGACAGCTCAGGAACTCACGGTCTACGGCTAGCATTCATGCAATTGAAGCTACTGCCTTTTCAACATACAAGCAACATAGCCCAAGTTTTGAAAAGGGTGAATAGAACACTGTGAAGAAGAAACATTTAGTGCAAATGAACTGGCTGTCGACAGTTAGTTAGGGCGTAACGTGCACAAAATTAACGCTTTCCCATGTACGTATACTGAATGCCAGACGCCAAATAGGAAGACGAATAATTGAGAGAGACCGAAAGTATATAATGCAATTATTACAGTAGGTCCAAATCAGCGCTAAACGACACCAATACATGGGAGTAGCTAGGGAAGCTGAGGATCCGACCGTTGAAAGCGAAAGCAGACCGGAAGAGTGTACACGACGCCACTGACGCATATGGCCCGGCAAACAGGCGGATAACCAAGTGTGGTCGCGCGCAGCGGGCAGACAGCAGACAATGATTCTCGCACTCCTGTGTACAAGGTGACTAAGGGTTTTGGAAGAATTCTGCGCACCGTACAGCAGGCAGATCAGGGTTAGTTCCAGGTCATTACACAAATTTCGGGGGTGAATTTGAAACGGAATATTTCGGTTGGTATGCGAACTAAAACAATAACTCGTAAGAGAGAATTCACGAGGAACGTATCTTGAGCTTTAGAATATGAAGTTTCTAGCAATGGATACGCCTAGGGTGTTGCATACAATTTGGCTGAACTCAGACGAATTCGTCTACTTCGAAACATGCTGTGTTACTGGGTCCCAAAAACCGCAACTTTTCTGGTTTGCGCTAGATACGTCTGTCCGTAGTCCACTTACTGTCAAATCGTGTAAATTCGTTTGATTCCACTGTAAAATCTAACAAATCGCGTTCAGCAATAGACATTTGATTGTTTCTTAAGTGACTAGGGTGAAAGGATAGGGTACGCATGATAGTACGGAACACTTAATCGCTTCCTAGCTATATGGAACGGTCAACATGCGTCCACCACTCGGAAACATTAAAACAAATGTAATCAGAATTAATTTAGTGTGAATGTGAATATGGAGTTGGAGTTTGTAAATCTGTCTCCGTGTTTTATAGAATCGGACTAATTATAATAACAAGTCCACCTAGTCATTCAGTCTGCCTGCTGGCCAGAGTCTGGCCAACTCTTAGGAGTCGGCCTAATATTTATTTGGACTTGACCGACTGATTGCTGGTATTAACCTCACTCATTTCATTGGCTTCTACCGGATCTGGAAGTATGGTAATTGTGTGGTATCAGTATTTCAAAGTATTCTGGTATGAATCGGTGTAATGGAATATGTAGCTCCACAGCAGGTCCACCTTGGTCAGATTTTGGTTTGTTTGCCCCCATCAGGTGAACTCCTGAAATGACGAGGACATGTGGGGTATTTTGAGTGTTAATGTAGCTGGCAGCAAATGAGCATTCAGGAAGTCGCGCCGTTTTGTTGCATAACGATGGGATAACAGAAGAATGTATGAAAAAGTAAAGGAGAAATGACAGAAAGGAGGGACAAAATAACAATAAAGGACCAAATGCGCCCGATTGCCAACAACCATCCAGCACTCTAGTCACTTTCTGAATACGTCGGCAGAGAGCGCCAGGAGAGCCGCCTCCAGTAGTGCACACCATGTTCAGGAATCTTGGACAGCGAAACTATGTCGTCTACATTAGAGGCTGCTACGCGGTATAGAAACCTTGTACCAATGGCCCCTGAGACTCACCATACCGGAAGCTGTGAACAGTTTGTGTTGGGGTGGACCCGAGAGCATACAAGTTTGTCTGTTAGTAGAATGTCGTCTCTTAAACGCCTGTTGGCCCACGGAAAATGATCCCAATTTTGGGAAAAGGTCCTCATAAAACAAGAAATCCTTCGGAGATACATTTGCACGTATTCCCCAAGGTGACCTTGAAATATTTGAAACGGCGTCTTTACTTAACCTTGTAAAAGATAAATTAGCTTAACATCTCATTTTTTGGACTTAAACTGTGGAACAGATGAACTATCTTTTTTCTTATGTGTAAATCGAACATTGTAAACTGTGACTATTTTCCCTCTGATTACGTTTTCAATTGTCACCAGGTTTCATGTTCGTAGTGTTATATATCCATGTGTTGCTTTGTACCGCATGTAAATATCTGTCATGATCGCGCACCCCCGAGCGTGCTTCTCACAAATACGTTGAGAAATATATATTATTATAATATTATTATAATTAACACAATTAGTGTTCCTTGTCTAGACAGCCTCTAGAGCAGCCACGTCATTCTTTCACTACGGCGCACATACCTGAATGCTGACTTCTGTAGTGGACAATTGGATATGCGTCCAATAATAATTTGAAGCGTTTTTTCTGTAGAGCATTCGGAAAGAAACCCCAACAAGCGTCGAACTAAAGAACGTAATAGGTTTTGGAAGCCTATTGTATATTTCCAGCAATATGTGGAAATGCGTAAGCAGTTAGCTCCAGCTTGGTCTGAGACCAACGGCAGCAACCAAAATAGGAAAGAAAAGAAGCACGAGGGGAGTTTCAGTCTATTTGGAGGCACCCAAAAACGTGCCAGATGGGAAGCTCATTAAACATTCGAGTGCGTCAAACAACGTTCGAAAAGGCTCGGGTCGAACGACCCTGAGGAACCGAATGGTAGACGAGCATTTTGGAAAATGACAAGCATTTGCCTCGTGCAATCAATTGCACTTTCGAAACAAGTGACACTGAGTTCATATCAGGCCCTCTATAACAGGCGTACACAGAATCATGCGTACAGTACAGAAATGCGGGAAAACACGATTGAATTCGGGAATCTTAGAGGACCCACACTATCGCCGGTCACTGAAGCCAGTTCCGTCTCGGCCGAGTTGCTGAATTCAGGTGCATACTGAGCGCTTTATGAATCTGCTGCCTCCGAATTGGACCTATAATCCTGAAGGTCTTATGAGAGGCGAAGTGACACCTTTCGATTCAGTCAGCGAGGACGTGTATCTGAAGAATTTTTGAGACGGTCGTCAGTGGAACTCGATACTTGATGAACTCTGCGATCGGCGAGTATAGCTGCCGTACGTTTATTGCGACAACGTTAGGGAGAAGTGCATCTTCTAAGTCCCGTTGCCCTCTCATTTGGCGCTTGGTTGGGGGTTTTGGTCGAAACGACTTACGGGCGGGGTGTGAAGTGTGAAGTGGGGTTGAACTAGTTATCGCGGTGTTCCGATGTGACAGAATATGCTCCAGATATCCACCGATCGTGCTACGTTCGCCAGGTGATGGTCAGTTGGCTGGAGATAAATTTCCCTTCATCTTTAGCAAGTTCGCTCGTTCGGAATTGCACCCAGCTAGCGCTGGGCAGCGGGTGGTCGTAACCTCACATATTAGGCGGAAACTGATTGTGGCGTGGCCTCTTTGTTGTAATTAGAATTGAGCAATGTAGGATAACAGTCGATCGTGTAAGTATCACAAAACACAGTTAGGCACAACAACGGAATGTGTATTGTCGAACCGTATGTATTAACCAATTGTACGGGATATTAGACTAGTAAAACGATTACATTACTGAAGGAGATATAGCATGTCAGTCATGTTCATCACGTCGCTCGCGGGTGAATGCAACTTTGATTCAAGTTTTCCTGCTGCTATTGTCTATGCATGTTTTGCTCCATTGGTGCCCAACGCATTAAAAATCACATTCGATTAACAATGTTTATTAGCGAACAACATTGGCTCATTATGTATTGGAATTTTTGGGGTGCACTGTACCTGTTTAAAATTGTACATTGCTTGTTTCTGTTGATGGTGACGCCAACCAGATCTAGCAGTGCTGGGACTCAGTTGACAGAGGCAGCAAGCATTTGTGGCCATTATTGATGCAAAGCGTATGTGTGCAGTGCTATCGGTGCCAGAAGTGGTATCACTTCAAATGCACTGGCCTCAACGAACACCAGTATGAACAACTTGCTTCTTCTGTATCAAAATTTATCTGAATGAGCTGCGGGTTCGACGAAAGTCAAGACGCCGCTTTGCAGCCGAGTAGTCACGCACGCGCCACGAACCCTAAAGCGATGCAGAAAATTTGCGATTGTGAATATGGAGCTCCTTTTCTCAGCACTCTATATCCTTCTGTTTCTTCCATGATAAATAGGATGGAAAAATACCAGCGGACTCTGTCCAAAATTAAGTTGGAACTCCAGCCCCTAAATGAATAGATAGCGCTTGCTCTCCCTAATGTTACCGTCACCAAGATAGCAGTTGCCTTGTCAGATGCACATATGGAGGAGGCAGCGGTCAATATGAGAGAAAAAGCTCTCAGAGAAAAGAGAGTTGTTTTATGGGGCCGCTGCCCCACAACGTCCTCATTAACCGAACTTGCTAAGTCAGTCTTAGCTTCTCCGTTCTCCTTGGACGTTACAAATCTCATACTCGCGAGCAGGCTATGCTCCAAAACAACCGAAAAGTTACTGGGCCTTTTGGTTACCTTGCCAACCATACTGAGTCCCGTGACAGTGGTGGAAAAATCAGAGACATTAAAATCTACCAACGCCCATCTCAGAGGTGTTTTGCTCGACCGCTCTCGGCAACAGAGGGTGAGACGTCAGCTGTAGACCAAAACTAAACTACAAATTATGGCAGACCGGAGGCTGCAGCCGGGGACTAAGGTCGTGGCTTTTTTTCGGTAGTATCCACTCAGGCCTACGTACCAGTGGTCGAGAGCAAGGAACGCTGTTTCCGTAGTCACCATCTCAACGGCCGACGCCCCGGGCACAGGCAAAAGTGTTAAAAACACCGCACCGATGCCAGTCTTCGAGTTACTTCAGCGAAAGACCACCAATGGGCCCCGTAGAAAATTATTCCTTCGAAGAATTCGGAAAGATGGGGCCTGTTAAGGATACCGCTCGCAAACCAAAAAACATTTTATGGGCCCTCCCCGCAAATTGATATGTCAACCGGTGCACAATGCCTGCCTTCAAACCCTGCAGCCAGTAGACGAAGAAGTCAGATTTACTGTGGGTTAAGATCCCCAAAAACCCTCCCAAAAAGCGGAATTTAGCAGGAGTGTGGAGGTCGTAAATTGCGACGCCGAGGATGCTGGTCAAGCGTCCTTTTGAAACCCTGACGTACGCATAGACGGTGCCATCGCGCCAGCAAACTCAAAGTAGGTCTACCAGTACCACTGGGTAGTGCAGACCGAGTCCAGCTTCACCACACTTCCCAATTCTAGGTCTTATTCCCCAAACTCTTCCTTGCACCCCACTCTCTCTTTTCTTAAGCAGCCAAGTGGGGAAGTACTCTCAAATGCATGTATAGGAATTGTCTGAGTTCGTTAAATGAATTGCCGGAAACCAGACGGTTAACTCCTGACATACAGCCGCACATATTTGCTCTCACTAAAACCTAGTTTACAGGTGACATCAGTGACTGTGAACTGAGTGTTCCTGGGCATTCAGTTTGCCGAAGGAGAATGGGAGGATATGCAATTTTTTTCACCAGCATCTCCCAACACCCAAGGTTATCAGTAGATTCAAGCCCTCTGACAAACGTGATGCTCTGCGGCTTCGAATGGCACTGCGTGGCCCAGACTCACTCCAAATGCAGGTCATATACCGTTCACCTTCATCGAACGTCTCCAACGATGACACTCTTC
>LUCH01018315.1:0-15723 GCA_013368495.1 Paragonimus heterotremus
GCAAATATTCTGGACGCTCGATTGGCGACAGCCATTTCGTCCTGTGCAAATTGAACTTAAACTTGAACTACCGGTGGAAAACGTTGTCGAAAGCCGGGCGTTGGTCCACTTTGGTGACGAATATCAAAGTTTAAACTTGAACTTCTGTATAAACTGAGGCTCGAGAGCGCATTTACGGGAGAGTTCGCCCTCCGCTCACAACATAGTTTCTTGGATATGTAGGCAATGAAAGCCGCATGATCGCAATGAATCCTCGATTCACTTCTGATGCTGCAACCCTTGCCTCAAACCCCCTATTATCCACTTAACATCGTTTGTGATATAACTTATGGATTTCACTCTGAATATCGACTCGATAACTCAAATTTTCAGTAGCAGCTGGCAACCCACTTATCGTAAAATAAGTTAGCAACTACTTGCAGCTTTACATATTTCATTACCCAACACAAAATAGTCTTTGTCAGACACGATTACATATATATTGTTCTTCATATTGTAGGCAACCATTCCATATTTTCCCATTCAAAACTTGAGAATGGGTCCTTTTTCTTGCTCCTACAAGCATCAGTTGTGCGATGAACGGACTCTCAAAACCGAGTTTTGAACAAACCATTTATGAGATTCTCAACCGTTGGACGTTTCCAAACAACCGAAGGAGTCCAGCGATGGAGTTGCTCCAAGTTTACGCCAGACTTCGGCATTTCGTTTGCAACCTTGCCCAAGCCGATTTATTTCTGCACTTTTAGGACGCTATCCACATCAAATAAATAGCGGAATCACTTGCCGATGTACTTGGACGTACTATTTTGCTTGACTTTGATCCATTTAAAACATCAGTTTATAGATAAACCTGTGAAACGTAAATTGTTTTGGCATCATATCTTTTGGAGCGGATTTGTGGAACATGCGGACTGTCTTCTTGCCCAGTGCATGCGTCGAGGTTTTGTAAACTGTAATGCTTTTCTCTTTGATCACGCCCTTCTGCTGTTGGATTTTACGTCAGCCGTATAACACCATTAATCGTTTCATATCGTTTGTAATTATATGCATCTATCGCGCTTATTCGAAAATTTTTCCCACCGGTGCGTTGAGAATTATACTCAACTGTTACAACGATAGTAATAAAAAAGGAGAGGAAAGATGCTTTGCGTGCAGTTATAGTGCTAACTTCGCCATGATTGTTTACTGTGTAATGATCAGTACGGGTTACTTAATAGACTAGGTAAATGCGAGTGTACCTCACTAGACTATCGGTGATAACGAAATGAACGAATGAGACAAAATAGTCAAAAGCCTCCAGCAAGTTACAGTGACCAGAATGATTTAACTCACAGGGAAGTGTTCGCAAGTGTTTGAGATGACCATCACGATATTCCAAATTACCAGTATCCAGAAGTGGGTAATATCACAGAGTTGCCGTGGACTGCTGAAGCGCGATCCGGGATGCGACCATGTTAGTAGTACAGTAGAGCTAAAAAGTTGATGATAGATCCGTGTAATATCGCCAAACGACTGCGCAACGGAGGGAAGAATAGACCGACGCGCACAGAATTTGTTTTGCATTGCAAGGTCACTTCTATCAATTTGAACAACATGCAAAGGTGATACAAAAGATTGTCGTACAGGAATGAAACATCGTTTGCTAACGAAAGTAAGAGAATCTCTACAACTGCACATAGCACAGACGAAAAAACAAATCTCGGATCAGTTGTCCACGGGCAAATCGAGCAGGCTTCAGCGAATCAACTGTTCCGCACCACATCAGAAATACTGCGACTAACATACCATACCAGCCTCACTTACAACACAGCTTCTATGTGGGTTGAGAGAGAAATTCACCACTCTACGAACCCCGCTAGCTCTGATAAGGATAAGCGCAAATTTTTTCATTGTGAAACGTTCCCAAATTTGGAAAAAGCTCCCGAACGCAGTTAAACTTGTTAAAATCATTCGGGTTTTCGGAAATGACTTGGACGGCTAACTCATGGGATCAAAAACAATGTCTATCGCCAAACCTTGCGTATCCTCTGTTGGGCCTTCTGAATGGGGCCAGGGAAGCATCTGGCCCTCAGATGCGAATAAAAAACTCCTTACGGCTACCAGGCTGTTTTTAGGAAACAGCTTGCCTGGAAATTCTTACTGTTGAGAAGTGTGAAATTTTGTCTTGTTGGTGATTCCGACTGGATTCATCTGATATAGAAGTGTACTTATAACATACAGAGGGACAATTGGTGTTGTATGTTGCTGGTGGCATCCGATTCGAATTAGCCCATCACGGTGGCTGAAGCCAAAACACGTCTGCGCTTTAATCGTTACCGCAAGTGGCTTACGTCACATCATCCCCGGTTTTGCTCACACATCAAGTATCCGGTGTGAACCTGAAGGAATAAGATCAGTAGCTGTTAGAGCGGGCCTTTCATGTCAAGCTGGTCAGTCCTGGTTGGCCAGTTAATTGGCTGGCACGAAAAGGGAACCTCTATATCTGGGAAGATAAACGGAAAAAGGGACTACAACGGCGGGATCTAAACTGAGAGGAGAAATATGTAAAATGTAGTACAAGACGTACTTCAGCATGGGAGTGCATTTTAACACATTTTAGAAAGGATGAAGAAGAAAAACAAAATTCAGATAAGACTACGAAAAGAACAAGCAAATCAGTCAATAAGTTTGTAGAAAGGGTAGCAAAGTGGCCAACAAACGTCTATGGTCTTGATCGATGCATTCAGTAACGGAAGTAAAACGGATAATCTATTATGGTCTATCTGAATTGAACGTACTCATCCTCTCTTCGCCAACGGTGCGCTATCATTACACTGTTAAATTACTACTACAAAGCGGCCAGCGCAATCGTGGTCCACGCCGCTAAAGCACTGGTAGACGTGGACAGCGGCTGCTCGTGAGCCAAGCCGGAGGACATCATGAAGGTCTGGCGCAAAACTTTCATAGCTTACTAAACCGTTCTGTTACCATTGATTGGGTGACAGTGAACAGCCTGCCACAATAGGTCATCAAGCCTTCACTTGCTCTTGACCCGGATTTATTAGAGTTGCAGGGACCGATTTGTCAACTGTTCAACGGGGAGGTTGCAGGCGAAGATAGACTGCCAAGCTAGATCCTGAGAAATGGCGGACCGGCGCTGGAACGAGCACTGCTGCAACTGATTCACTCCATCAATGAACAGAAGGTGGTGCCGCAGAAATTCAAGGATGCCATTATCGTATCCTTGTTTGAAGGTAAGGGTAGCAAGCGATGCCCCGACGGCTATCGGGACATAGGTCTGTCGAGCTACGCGGACAAGGTGCTTGCCAGAATCCTTATGAACCGGCTGAATACAGAAGTGTTGGGGGAAAATGTTCTTGGAGAACAATGCGGATTCCGGACGAGTCGGAGTACGATCGACCTGGTGTTCACTGCTCGACAGCCTGAAGACAAATGCCGGGAATGCAACTGGCCTCTGCATGCCATGTTTGTGGACTTCACTAAGGCCTTTGATTTCGTGAGCCATGAGACATTGTTGATGATGCTTGGTAAGTTTGGATGTCTAGGTAAGTTCGTCAATTCGATTAAATTGTTGCATGAGGGCGAAAGTACATCCATGTGGATCGACTTGTGATGATTTTGACATTACTGGTGACATTGTCACTGGCGTGAGACAGGGTTGCGTTCTAGCTCCATCCCTACTTAGTTTATATTTGACTGCCATGGTAACAGTCGCTTTGTAAAACTGGGGAAAACGGCGTCGAGTTTGAGTACCGGACGGATGGACGCTTGCTGAATATCCGACGTTTCATCGCCTCACCTCGGTTACATACCTCAACGATGCCCATGCTTCTATTCGCAGATGACAGCGCATTGTTGGCACACAATGAAAAAATACAACGCCTCGTGACGGCCTTTGCGTCCGCGGCATCCGAGTCCGGACTGGACCTCAACACAGGCAAGACATTTTCCCTCTTCCAGCCTTCTCCGGGCAGAGGTGCTGTCTGTGTACGATCACCCCAAATCCGCGTTAGTGGAGCCGTTGTCGGCAACTGCGTGGATTTTTGCTACTTGGATAGCAATTTTTCCATCGATCTGTCCGTGGACCGCGAGTTAAGAGCTCGTGTGGCAAGAGCTAGTGTTGCTTTCGGACGTCTTGAAAGATGTGTCTGGAAGAACCACAACCTGAAAATGGCCATTAATCTCTTTGTATACCGCTCAATGGTGCTGTCTGTACTGCTGTGTAGCAATGAAGCATGTACATTGTATCAGCATGACGCTCGCTGTCTCCGCCGCATCTTGGGTATTCGGTTGTCCGATATGGTTCCGAACACTGAGGTGTCGCGGTGAGCGGACATAAACGGAATGGAAGCCCTGCTGATGCTGAGGTAGCTCAGTTGGTTAGGTCAAGTCCGACGAATGAGCTATGACCTTACTCTAAAGGAGCTGCTATATGGACAATTTATTCGGGTGAACGGAATCCTAGTTTTATACCTACAAATGAATTCACTCACCCATAGATGCATGCCCGCTTGCACTAATCTATTCAACTTTGTACTTTTTCGTGCTCGTGGGGAAAATTCTCACCAAGACAACACGCTGATTGCTCATATGGCTGTCAACCGCCCCTTAGTTGTCCAATTCAGTCCCATTTGGAGACATAACTAAACTATCTGGTGCGCAGCGTGCGATGAAATTATCCAAGGAAGAATATCAAAATGTGCTTCCATCGTTCGTCCCACAGCAGTAAACGTGACAAAATTTGTTACATATCTCAAGTTTGTTCGTCAGCGCTGCCTAATATTTTCCGCCAGTTTGATGAGTACTTTTTGAACGCGACATTTTACATGGAAGACGGTAGAAAATGAAAAAACAGGTGCTCATTACCGTATGATAGTCACAGAGAACTCGTCATATTAGTTTATTTAACTGATGGGGAGCCCCCGCCGCGGTCTGCACTGTTCACAGTTAACGGTCATATCTTGTGGATGGTTATGCACGTTTTGCGTGCACCGTTTTGTTAACTTCATCTGTGAATTACTTAAAGACATCAGTGTCATTTTCGAGGTTGACGGGCATTAGAAACAGGAAGGGAGTTTCTGTTCACCGCCCCGTCTTGTCCTTTGGGCGTATTTTTGGCTGATAAAGCGACTGCGCAGTAGAATTTATTTGGATATGCATCCCCATCAACGTAACAACGTTTACTGTTTTGCTATTTCACGCTCTTTGTGGTATTGTCTTTCCAACGTGGTTCTTACCCATCCTGTCATGCCGTCCTTCTTTTATGTGGTGGCCTTTCTAACTTTACTGACTTGAACTTGTCAGTGAGTCGCTCTATCTTTGTCATTACATGTTTCGTTTTGTTTGTAGACATGCCCCTTGCACCCATCCGTTACCGTGACGTCATTTTTAATGCAATAAAAACTTTGGTCGTTTCTGTCACTTGGTTGGTTGAGCCACCACAAAATTGATAAGCACTTCCATCTATTTTACCGTCCCTGCCTTATCTAAGTTTTTGGTACCCTTTGCATTATTCGACGCTGCCGCGAACATCGACATTAAAACCGAACACAGTGTTGTCCACAGATGTCCCGGTTGTAACGCCGGAAGTCCTATGCTGTGGTTCCACTAATTTGGGTATGTTTTTACTACCCGGCGTATAACATCGGAGAAAATAAGATTTTCACACGTGGTGCAATCTCCTACTTTCGATGTTGCAGCAGAAACGCAGCATCTGTCGGAATCCGTTCCCGTGATTTCTTTTATACCCCGTAAAGTGTGGTCATAAAACAAATGGGAAAATCAGGGGCTGAATTTTTATACGATTTGTTCAACTCAGTCCATATGGGCGGTTGCACCCCTATTTCAACTGCTGCTGTCTAAGAGAAGCCCCTTAAACCCGCAACATCTAGAAGATGCCACCTTAAAATGATTGTGGGCGGAAAAGTGTCTGTCTGCAGTACACCGCCTGTTGGTTGATATGCCTGAGGACAGCTTGATCGACAACTTGACAGCTATCGCGGACACCGTATCTGAAACATGTTCGTCACAACCGGCTTGTGCAACAACCACAACCGTCACCTGGCCGTCCACTGCAACCCCCACAACTCACAACAGCCTACAAAATTTGACAGAGAGCATGTTTAGCCGTTTGGGTAACATAGCTGTGAAGAGTAACGAGCTAAATAAACACTCGCCTAAGGGCTGCGCACAGTCGAACTCATCATGTCAACTGGACGGAGCAGCAGCTGGTATGAACGTGTGAGCGTGGGCCAAACCCCACGCTTAAAATCTATACGCCGAAACACTTACGCACTGTTGATTTCACCTCATTTGGTGATGAAACGTTCGCAACCTAACTGTCAAGCTCGGCGAACATACTAATATGAAAACCATCAGCCCGAGCTACGGACAGCACCACCGTTGTTCACACTTACAAGAAAAACATTTCAATTCAGTAGACTTCCGGGCATTTAGTGTCAGCAACGGCATTCATCACGTATTCAGGACAGTTTATCATCCATGGTCTAATGGCCTAGTGGAGAGCTGTCTAAGTAATTTTAAGAGGGCCTTACAGGAGTTGGACGATAAAGATAAAGTGAAGGAAACGTTTGATGTTTTCCTGAAGGTCTGCCGTTCAACATCCGACCACCGATACTGAAACGGCAATCACCAGCCTCAGCATTCCGGCGAAGACAGTTAAGATTTCAACTTCATGTTATGCGGTCAAAGATCCATCTAACGAAGAGAAGTGGGCGGATGAATGCGCAGTTCAACAGACATCATGGTACACGGCCCGAGTACTCCTGATCACGAAATGCAGTCTATATACGGAATATGTACCTTACTGGAAAACTCTGGCTATCAAGCATGGTTGTCAGTCGTAAGGATAATATTGTCTACCGAGCAAAAGTTGGGAACTTCCTCTGGGCACATGGTTCAGAACGTTCTTCGGTGACTGCTTTGACCGGCCGTCGACGACCTGTGCTTCTGCGAGCACATCGGAGCTCCCAAGCGGATAAAGGCCAAATGCTGCTCCAAGTTTGACTTAGTGTTCTTTGGACTAGATTCCGACATCAGTTGAGTTGATATTTTGCGTTGCTGAACATATGTTACGCAAAAGGTGAACCGCGGGCAACACCCACCCAGGTTCGACAGGCTACATGGAGAATTCCACTCCCAAAAAGAATAGAGGCCGTGTGCATCTAAGATTGGGCAGCAGCACGCTCACGGTTGATGCGCACTAGCGCAAAATTACGGAAAAATTTGTGGCCCCAGTGAAACGCGTTGTGCCGACGTCCCGTGGTGTCCCTAATCTAAAGGTCCACCGTTGTTCGAGGACGAGTTGCATGCCATTCTTAGGCGCAAATACCGGCGGCGAATGAGCTACCGGGATGATCATGGTTTCTACGATACGTGCCGAAAAAGACGGAGTGAATGTAAAACCATGAAGTTACGAAAGCGGCGGCAGTACAAAGAAACGCTCGCCGAGGACTCTTCAGCGGCACCTAGGAGGCTTTGGGCGTGCGTCCGTCGACGGACCAGAACCAAGAAGCAGATCCCTATGTTGATGGACCAACGTAGAAACGAGGCTGCTGAGGACTTAGAAAAGACCCGACTAGTAGCTTGGCATTGTTCTTTGGTCTGTTCCCAGGATAACCCGGTATCTGCCTTACCCAACGATGCCGGACCATGCTTGATCGGATGGTTATTTAAAGTTTATCAGATGGAACACGAACTAAGACTGGCGGATATCAATAACTCTCCCGGTCCGAACAACATCCAACTCTGTTGCCACATGGACTGGCTGTTAGATTATCCGCGCCACTGGTGGACTTGTCTCAGAGGTCTCTGAACCAGGGCAATCTGTTAAAGGAACGTGAGCCCGTGATGTTTGCGCTCACGTACAAGAGAAGAGGATGGTCGGAAGAGAACCGGTGTGCTTAACTTGTGTGCTCGGCAAAGTAGTGGAGCGGCTGATAGCCCGTTGCCCCGAGGGCCATTTAGACCGCCCCTTGATCTTCATTGAGAGGCGGAACGGATTGTGAAGAGCGCGGTCCTGCTTGACAAGCCTCCTCCATGCCATGGGTGAGAGCAGGAACTAACGGCAAGATTCTAGACGTGCTGTTTCTCGATTTCAGCAGGGCTTCCGACAGAGTGTCACATAGCCATTTGCTCACCAACCTGTTAGCGCACGCTGTCAGCTGGTCTGTTATGCACTTGGTAGCAGCTTTCCCCCTTGGTAGGTTACTTATTGTCGGAGACGACTAACACTTACCTGGATAACCACTTGCCTCAAGCGGCGCGCCACAAGGGTCACTGTTCGGGCTCTTATTGGTTTCGGTTCACATTAGTGATCTGATGGACCAGTTGCAATCACCTGTCGTCGTCTTCGCTGATAACCTGGAAGTATGAAAGACAGACTGTTCAAATGAAGGCGGTGAAATATTGCAACAGACTTGGAGACGATTTCAACTAAAACGGCTCAATGGAGCATGCCTCCAACTCCACAAAAATGCTGCTTTATACACCCGAGAGATATTATGGATGTCAAGGCATATCATGTTGAGGCTCGCTTGTCAACAAAGCGTAATACCGAGCGTGACCTCAAGATGATCGTGTTGGACACCCTCAAAACACAAGCCCTCACAATGCAGCCTTATGTTAAAGCCACAAAGGTGCATGGGGCTACCCGTCGATTCTTTGCTAAGGAATCCGAGAAGGCCTTTTGCTTACTCTTCTCACCTCATGTTCGTCCGACAATGGAGCACGGCCACACCGCAGTGCTCCCCTGTAAAAAGGGAGGTATCTCAATTTGAATGAACACAGAGGTAAGCCACGAGTATGGTTGTTGAGATGAGAGGCCTCTCCTATGACCGGCGGTCAAAATACATAAACATGTACCTCGAGAGTTACGGGCGACTCCTCAGTGACCCTGTGACACGCTGCATTCTGTAAGGAAATCAAAGCAGATTTCCCCTCCGAAATGACCACAGGCTCCAGAGCCACCCCCTCACAGTTCCCAGGCAGCGATCGAGACGACTTCACCCTGTATCTCGGCAGGTCTGGACAGGCCATCAATAGCTGGAATAAGCTACCAGTGCGGGTGCTGCTGGCACCCAAAGGTGTGGTCTTTAGGCGGCGCTCAAATGCGCATATTTTGACACTCTGGAAGAACGGGGCTAGTTTTGCTTCGCTCATTTCGGTGTGAAGACGCTTGTTGAAGAGACTCAAACGGTCAGTGATTCCTGCCTTAAGTCAGTGAACGGTTAACAATCACTGCCATGGCAATCACGTGAGACAGCGCGCTGATGATAGCCAGGATTGCCGACGATATAAAAATCAACGATTCAAGTTTGATTCAGGTTGTCCCGTGTTTTTATTTTCATTTTTGGAAATGAGCGTCTTCTAGTTACATATAGTTTGCTACCTTAGTATTTTCCTGTCTACTGATCATTAATCAACAACTCAGCATCTGATTATAGACACCATGGACATTATATCGCGCTCAGTCCATCTAAATGCAAAGGTGGGATATAGAACTTGTAGTCAATGCGGGCTTATCAAATATAAATGGGGAGGGTGCGGTCTCATAGCCAGTAATTCTGATATCTTGTGTAATATGTCTATTAGCATTTAACGTCCGATGTCCGTTGGTCACACAGTCTGCGTTCAATGTTGACAAAAGTTTTTCTGAGTAAAATTGTTACACAACAAGTTCATAGGATTAATTTGAGTCACGTCAAGACTTAGGTCGGTGGCCACAACACCAGAAACTGGATAGCCGAAGCAGCAGTTGACTGAGCCATGTATAACTACCCGGACTACAACAAAAAACGGCGAAACCGCTGACCTCGTGGGTGTCGGAAACATGTGTGCATCCACCATTCCCGTAACCAGTGCTGGGTTTGAAAACAAACCCACAACTTCGGCGGCTAAGTCTTGCGAAGAATTACATTACGACCCACAGGTGAATCCGCTAGACGACAATCCTGCAACGATAACTGAGGCATACCTCTTGGCTGTGCCAGGGATTGATGGGCCTAACGATGTACTCGGGAGTTCTCCAAATGCGTTAGAAACCTGTTCATTGAAGATGCCAATTCAGATTAAAACGGTGAAGGCGAAATCAGAGGTAGCCTGTGGGCGTCTTGTTACTGGCATCGAAGTCAGCAGGTTTACAGAGGACCTGGGCGCTAAATGTCGACTCAATAAAACACCAGAAGTATGGAATGAAAGCAAGTTAGCTCTGCTGCAAGGTATCCAGTTGGATACTCAGATCCTTTATTACAGGTCGCAGCAAGAGGAGGTATCTGGACGTAGCTCTCGAACAACCACAGAATCTTGTCGTCCATGGCACCCCTGAACCCTACGTCAGGGGTAGTAGGTCTAGAGTAAAAGACATCAACTGCTACCTGGTGAATCTGTTGAGGCTCGCTGGCTTCACCAAGCAGGTCGGCACAAGGAGAGTAACCAGGGTAAGTAGATGGAGGGACGCATGTAAGTGTCAGAATCGGTGAGACAGGTGGTGTTCAAGTTTTTAGATCCAATTCACCGCGACCTCCTCCTAATGAAGTCTGGAGGCATAGAAACAAAAACTAACAACCGCTTCACCGTCGCCTTCGATAGCTTATCGGCGAATGAAGACCGCCAAGATGTGGAATCACCCGTGCAAAGAGGCTATCACAATGTTGCACGTCAGTCTGTTATCAGTGAAAAACACAATACATAACAGTCGAAATCCCTTCAGCCGACCTTGGACAGCCCTTCAGTCAACTGTGCAGGGAGTCCTCTGTTATCGGAGAGGTGACCAGTCAGCCATTCCAGGACAAAAATGCCACCGCCGACTTACAGTAATATCCCCAATCCACCATCACAATAAGGGACGACTCCCTCGGACCGAGCAACCGAGGGATCCAGCTTAAGATAGCCAACGCGCTCTCAAGATGAAAGGATGGCCGTCCTGCACAAAATTACATGGAGTATTGGCAGTAAATGGACCAAGTTGAATACTGGGGCGGCAGGATGTGATGCGGTCTCTGTCACTGAAAAGAGACTTGAATAGGAAGCGGCAGCTTATCACTTCTGCCCTTCAGATGAGACTTACCTTAAACAGGATAGGGAGAACCAAAGGGCCAGAGGTGGAGCGTTTCTGCTACTTGCTAACCAATATATCCAGGCTGCTGGTAAGAGCCATCATACCCCTAACTTACGGCTTAAGAAATGTGTCCTACTGGATGCACCACCTCGCACATCGGTACTCTGCGTATACAAACTCCCTGGAGCTACCGTTGAGGAGGGAAACGTGTTACTTTATACCATGGATGAGATCTTCAGCAAGCAATGTTTGGTTCGGGACCAGACGGTATTAACCTCGCTCTGGTTCGTCCCTTGTTTGAGGATTCGGCGCGTCCGTTAGCAGCGCCAATCAATGCGACTGAAACAGGTGACGGTTGTTAAATACTGGAAAGGAGCTACTGTGGCGGCTACTCACAAAGGATGGGCGAAAGTGAAAGCAACAAACTATCTGAATATTAGCCTGACCTGCGTTCCGTTAAAAATATGAAAGAGTCATCGGAGATCGCTTGACTAGCTTTCTGTCTAGCAAAAACCTCCTAAATACCAATCAACATGGTTCTGTGAAAAGAAGACGGTGTCTACCAAACCTTATCTGCTTTCTAGGCGAAATAACTGTGGGATTAGAAAAGGCGGAACAGGTGGAAGTTTGTTACTTTGACTTTTACAAAGCATATGGCTTGGTCAACCACCGACTGCTTCTGGAAAAGTTGAAACGCTGTTGTCAGGCTGAACCTTTACGATGTCCGTTGGGAAGGATTTTCGAACGTCCAGGGGGTTCTCAGCGGAATACCAAAAGGCTTGTGCTGGAGCCTATCCTGTTTTTGATATATAAAAACTACCTGGCTGATCAACTGAAAGCGCCTTGGTACATGTTCTTTGGCGATGTAAAAATTGTCAGCAACCCGAATCGATCGGTCCTTCAAGTGGATGTGATTAGGTTGACTGCATGGTGGGATGATTGCGACCTTCTGCTTAACTTCGGTAAACGCATTAGCTTACTTGGCCCCGATAGAAGAGAGGATCATCTTCATCGCCCGTGGGTTAATGAGAGTATGCGGATTACCCAAGTAAATGGAGTTAGGGATCTGGGGAACCGTCTCTGTGGTAACTTCAAGCCGGAAGCCCAATTTGCGTTGGTAACAGGGTAGGCTAGGACAGCCCTCTTTCGACTCAGGAATACGATCTCTTTCGAGGACCCCAGGGTATTCATACCACTGTAGAGGGAGTTCCTGAAAGCGCACCTGGAATAATGTGCTCAGGCACGGGACCTGCACCTCAAAAAGATATAGTGTCTGGAGAAGGTCCAAATGTTAGCCACGTGCTCATACGTCTATCAGAGCCGAGTTTATCACGAACAAGCTCATCAGCTGGTGGAACAAGCTGTCAGAGTCTGTAGTCCTGGCTGCTTCGTTTGAATTGTTCAAGAGAAAACCAGTTCAGGAATAAGAACGGTAAGGCCACATAATCCTTCGAATACAGTGACCCGCTTGTTTAGGTATAAGTGTAGTTTTCTATCTGTTTAGGTGCATATCTCCGAGTCAATATGCAACTTGTCATGCGTTTTCGGATGTTTGTTTATACTCCTGGAGGCCGGCACGTGATAGGATGTCTGCACGCGTACATGTATGCCTTCCCCCTTAAAACGGACAGCTAGTAGTCATGTGGCACCGGGGGCAGTCGGCGGAACCTGATATTTCGCCTGACCATGGTTGCAAAGGGTGATCCAGAGCGAATTGGAAACTGGATTCCCACAGGCACCAATGTCACTTTCTCCTATTTATTACTAGTTTACGTTCGTCCTGGCTGTATCCATCACTCCGAGAGTGCTCTTATCCACCCTTTCGCCTCACTTTCTGCAACCATGCCTTAAGGACCGGTCCCCCACACAAGCACCCGGTATCTGCACAGGGCCGTGAACCGATGGTGCTGACCTCTGTCAGTGTTCCGAATATGTTACCCCTAGTAAAAGGTGATCCTATGTCCGCGGTGTGGTGACAATAACGTGATGGTCTGGTTCTCTCCGGAGCAATTATTACGCTTGTGTCCTCGTGACTCAGGTCAGCAATCGTAGCCAAGGAAATAGGTTAATCGGGTACCACTTCCACCAGCCCATGTAGCTCAGGATATCCGGGAGAAGCGGTGTGGGGTGACTGACAGGGTAAAAACTTCAAAAAAACTGGAAAAACAGCCAATGTGAAACAGGATGCGTCTCAGAGCATGGTTAGCTAGCTTCCCGTCCATTCCTTGAGACAGAATATATCCTGTGGAAGGTCGCTTCCGCTGAGCACAAGACTTGTCGCATTTATACCTATGTATATTATCTTCTGATGTTTATGTAATGTACGTATGTATGTATGTGTGTGTATACATCTACCTCCCCCAGTGTTCTCAGGCTATTTCACTATACTCGATCTTTTGTCTCTCAACAACGAATAAAACTAATGTTCGATTCGCACCTAACACGAACTAACTAGGAATCTTTGTTTGACTGTCGCGAACCAATTACGTTGAGAGTGAGTTGTTCGGGGATGAACATGAAACTGGATCAATGACTCCATGTGTGTAAGTTTGCACGAATGCAGATGTGCCATGCATATTGGCTTGCAGAAGATGCTATTAGTAGTGGATACACAGCATTGGATGTATGCGTCAGTACTTAGAGATAAGCATAGACGAATATGGATGTTGGGACGTATGCAGTAGGAAGTATGGCTGGATATTGATGGGCATGGATACATATATTTAGTCCGCAGGCCGAAGTGTTCTTATGGGCGTAGGATTTCTCACAAGTAGAAGCAACATTTCTCTAGGCGCATACTCCAGTTGTTGATCTTTTCCTCTGTTTTAGAGAAGTCGCAAGAGCGTACCTCGTGTTGGAATCAGAAAACTTGGAGTCGAAGTGTTGAGGGCCTTGAGCTTATCGATGCAAGATTTGGGACATTCTGGTTTCTGGCCGTCATTCGTGCTGTGTAATGAATTGAAATAAAAACCAGTTAGCAATCGACCGGAACTTATTGCAATGATTTCGTCCAGTCGAACAAATGGTAGAAGGAAGAAATACAATCAAATTGTCATTAATATCAAGAGTCAAAATAAATGGCTGGGCAGTTGGAAAACTTGACAAACCAGGAATGTTTCTAAACGCTTCCGTTTATGTACTGTAGTAGTCTGAGTAATCAAATGATAAAAATGACCAAAATTATGGCAATGCCAAAGAAGAGTTGTAACCGTAACGGATAACCTAAAAAGGTAAGCGTGCAAATGAAACGGAAGATTTATCAGTAAAATAGGAACGACTCTGATAAGTCAAGGTCCGCTGAATTGAATAGACCGTCACAAGAGATAAGAAGGGCGCCGGAGATGAGACCATGAACAGGGAGGACAGATAATTCCACACAAGGCGTGGGATAATGAGCGCTGAGCGTCTACAGATCGGTTAACACGCGGAGCCAAAATGTTCCACCGTGCAATTACTTTACCAGCTCAAGAATCCGCATAAATGAAGAAGACGGAGACGATGCGTGGACATGATTGCTAGCCGTAGATCGTGAGTTCCTTAGCTGTCGTGTTCGGGAAAATTATCTTCCTGAATAAAATCGTTTTAACAGCTCGGTAGCTGGTGCAGAAAATAAAATCGTCGAAATCTGCATCATGGCAACATGTCTGTTTGTTTTAACTGACCATTAATTGAAAACTACCTCATCGTAATTGTTCTTCGAAAAATGCTATGGATGCTGTTGTTGTGGTTGACTGCGTGTACGAACGTTATCACAGGAATGCTGGGGTCATATTTAATGTACTTTTTCATTTTTGTCATTCGGCTTTTTATTTCACTTCCAGTTGTTTATTTCTTATTTGTAAGAAATGGGTTATATTGCTATCTTCAAGGCGATGTTTGGAGAGCGCCAATTTTGCACTCTCACAGTTTCAGGAGTGTTTTCAGAGGTACATGGACGAGGTGGGCGTTATTTACGTTCATGAGACGGGCCGTAGGTTGAAAACTGCCTTGAAGTACGACAGGGTAAGCTGACTTAGATACCAGAAAACCGCGCGGATTTATTATCGCTGTATGTAGTAAAAAGACGTAGGATTGCACGCAGGGGTGTACAACGTGTCTAGTTGGTTAAAAGTGGCTAATTTTAACGAACTAGTACTCGCGACACATGTTGCAGATCAATGCATATGTATGTAGTACGCATTCACACTAGTAGCTGCCGCGTCCAGTGGACTAAACTATGGTCAACGATTAAGTATGTAGTATTCCTTCACCGTAGTTGCTGCTAAGTCCGGTTGACTAAACTATGATCAACGATTAAGTACGTAGTATGCCTTCACACTAGTAGCTGCTGTCTCCAGTTGACTAAACTATGATCAACGATTAAGTATGTAGTATTCCTTCACAGTAATTGCTGCTAAGTCCAGTTGACTCACACTATGAGCAACGTTGATAAGAAGAACGCGGGAGGAATCAGAATAAACTTGTATTTAGTCCGTTGGGGGTAGGTTCCGATTGACTGTTTCAGTTTCGGCCAAAAATGGAATGGTATGCTGACAGCCGTCTGTGAATTCTGCAGCCGACGGAAACAGAGCAACAGTCCCCGGAATCATAACCGTCCATAATACTAGGATAGGAGGGTTGTGGCTGAAGTAATAATAATAATAATA
>LUCH01018316.1:0-15634 GCA_013368495.1 Paragonimus heterotremus
ATCAACGACACTTACTTACAATTGATGTATTGTAGGTACTTTGCCCGAACTTTCGATTTCAAAGTTTTAAATAAATATTTAAAAATCGTGGATTCGCGCCAAAGGGACCGTTTTGCCTTTTGAACGACCTTCAAGGCGATTTCTGTGAGACGGATATTTGCAAATTTTGTATTTACGAATATGTGTGTCGTTCATTCGCGCATACGTTTATCATATCTCGTAGTCCTTTTCAACATGCATATACTATAACTGGATACATCTGTCAACCTAAATCCTCTCATCTCGTTCTAGGAGGACCAATTGCTGAATTAGAATATAGCACTTCAATGTCACCTTATGTATTTCTAAGCTTGACGAATTTAATTTTTGCGCGTACGAAAGGAAAACGCTCTTGCTTGCTGGTTTCGACCACGCGTTACACGAGGTCATCAAGTATTCAAAGGCGAGATCGCACCAAAAGAGGACAGACATCTCAGTGGTTCAATGGGTGTAGACGGAAGTAGAAAGCCACGTCTTTCGATGATTCCGTTTCTCCAGGCGAGGGATCTCTGTATCTGAAGGATTGTTACACGTCACAGCTTTTTCTTGGTTGTATCAAAGGGCTAAAATGAAGAATAAACAGACGAACGAACAAACATAAATATGCAGGCCTACTGTTACTAAACTCGCAATTCTACAGCTGGATGAACATCCATAATCAGGTGTGAGCTATTCAACGGACGACCATACATACGTGGCTGTGCGCAGAATAGTATGCTGATGTTCGAACTAAATGTTAGAATAGCGATCCAGACGAAATCTGGACCCAGCGACTGTCATGGCACTCATGGTACGTTCTGGCAGGCAGCTCCAGGCTTTGCAGATCCGAACGGAGAAAGTGTGCCTTAGCTGAAGTCTGTTGTACTAACGTTTTATTTTTGCGCAACGCCCCCTGAGTAAGTTAGTATCTGCACGAGCAAGCAGGTATCAACACGGATGGTTAGGGGCCTTCGTAATCATGTACACTGATATTAGGTCACTTCTCTGCCTGCGGCATTCCAAAGAAAAGAGATTCAGCTTGCGAAGTCGCTCTGTGTAAGGTTTTTCGCTCAGCCCGATGGGACTGCTTTTATCGCGAGCGTCTGAACAGTTTCCAGAATTAGTTCGTCCTTTCGCAGTTGAGGAGGCCAAACAAGGATTCCCTGTTCGAGGCGAGGTGGAATAAAACCGTTATACAGGTGATTAAAGCATGATCGCTCAAATTTTCCAAACAAACGTTTCAGAAGTGCTAGTACGCTATTGGTTTTCTTGGTGCTTTCTTCAGTATTGAGAGAAGTGGAGTAGTTGTGTGTCACAACAATGCCAAGGTCTTTTTTCTGCCTGTGACTTGGAACGGTACTCCGCCGAGGGGGAAAGGGAAAGTGTGCTTGTTCCTGATATGCACAACTTTGCACTTGCTGGTATCGAACTCGGTTCAGTTGGATTTGGACCATTTATAAAGTGCACTAATATCAGGTTGCAGAGCGCTCCTGTCGGAGCTGTTACTCATGATATGTCAGACTTTGATATCGTCGGCAAACAGTGGCAGCGGAAACAATACTTTGGATGGCAGATCATTGATGAAGATGAAGAAGAGTAATGGCCCCAGGGTGGAGCCCCGTAGGACCCCGCTGGGGATGGGTCTGGCAGAAGATACAGAGGAACCCGCCCGCACATGGTAACAACGGCTTAATAGACGAGATTTTACCCAGCAGAAAAGGTTATCCTTGACACCACAACAATGAAGCTTATCGAGTAGAATAAAATGATCCACTCGGTCAAGAGCCTTGACGAAGTCAAAGTAAACAGCATCGAACCCTCTCTTTTGTTGGCAACGATAGTCAGCTGGTCTACAGTTAGCATCAAGCTTGTAGTATATGTGTGGCCTCGTAAGAAGCCGTGTTGCCCATTACAGAAGAAATATTGTGATAAAAGATGCTTAGATATTGCCTCATGGACTAACGCTTCATACACTTAGAATACACATGATAAGAGAGCAATAGGATGATAGTTGCCAGGCTGGTTGCGCTGTTTACTTTTGAAAATGGAAGTAATACTCGCCAATTTTCAGCTTTCGGGTTCTGTTCCTGCAGCAGTTGACTGTGTAAACAGGACACTTAGCGGGACAGCTAACTGTACAGCCCTATGAACAAGAACTAGAGGAAATATCCAGTCTCGTTCAGGAGATGTGGGTTTGATTCTCCGCAGTTTCATCAGCACGGCATCCCCTGGGGTATCTACTAAAGAGATTTCACCAAAAGTGATGATGAGTTCTGCCAGGAGGCAGTTAGGCACACCGTTAGTAAACACAATACTGTAGAAGTCAGCCAGAACTTTAGAAGCTTCACCATCTGAGCAAGTAAGTCGTTGTGGACCGGCTAGCTGGGGAACGCCAGCTTTGGCTTTACGGGTTTTTGAGATAAATTTATACAGGCTTTTGGGATCACTGACGAATCGCTGAGTTGACCGTCGCTAGAAATCTGAAAGATCCTCCGTGATTAGTTTGATGCATCTGTTTCGAATGTGTGCATACGGATTACGATCATCTGTATCCCTTGACGTTCCGTATCGAGCCCACGCTGGACGTTTGGCGTGGATGATTTTTAACGTTCGGGACCAAAGTGGCTGTTGCAATTCCCGGCGGGTGGTAAAGTAGAATGGTGTTGAGCAATCTATCGCTTCGCAAATGGTATTAGTAAATTGGTCACACATTTCCCAACAGACTGTGGTGAGTTGAGCTGACCCCATGAAGCATTAACTAGGTAAGCGTTGAGCGTATCCACCCTAATTCTTCGGAAGTTCCTTTTCAAAACGTTTACTTTGGGAGTCCATAGCATGACATTCAAATGTTTGGCCCATTCATAACAATTATTATTATTATTATTATTATTATTATTATTATTATTATTATTATTATTATTATAACAATGGTATATTTCTCAACTCATTTGTAAGGAACACGCTCAGATAAGCCTGATCAGTACACACATTTTGACGTGAAACCCACAACGCACACATAATTGTTGATTGTACAGTACACCAACTATGGGAATAAAGCAGCACAACGGACATAATAATACAGGAAAATTTCAGTTTATGAAGAAGCGTCTGGCTCACTTGCTTCTAGAACGATAGTCCTCAGAGTTTTCAATTTTCGGTAACAAAAAACACCCAGTGGTTATATCAATTCTCGCTTCACAAGGCGAACATTGGCCTCATGTTCAAGGTCATACAAGAAAAGATTTTTCGGGGTGCAGAAAATGAACAGTCGAGGAATTTCATCATCATTTGACGTAGACGGTTCCGGAAAAATGTATAGAAACTTTTGTGAAGATGACGGAAGGTAGGAGGGTCCCAATTTTTTCCGAAGAAATGGGCGATCTTTTTGACTGAACTCGGTTATTTCCTCGAAATCGACAGAATTTCACATACGTCACGAATTATCCAGCCAGTACGGGATTTTGATTGTCCGGACGTTATGGAATGTTGTTTCGCGTTATGTAAATTTTATAGTTTTGTGTTAGGTAATGAAATATATATCTCTAACAAACAACTGTTATCGTATAACGCAAAAGGATTGATCCACAGCTTTACCTAGTATATGACCGCGGCCGAATTCTGATGTCGATTTAGTACATACGGCCTTTATGTAAAATGGAAAAGGTGAGTAACAACACGGGGAGGTTGTCGGGTGGTCTGTTAGGATAGGAAGAGGAACATATTTGTATATAATCATATGAGGCGATCAAGCTAAGTTATATATATATATTCGAAACAGTTTCAACGTGCGCATCTATTGAATAATGTTTGATACCTATACACAGCTGGTAATCATTTAAGTATGGAGTGAGAGTGTACTAGGATGATTCTGTTACTATCAACTGGGGTGTGTATAATGTTACCATGTGTTGGCTATAGTTTTTTTGTCCAGCTGCAGACTTTGAGCAAAACTATGTGCAAGATCTATCCTGCTGGAGGAATAATAAATTTCGAAAATGATAAATGCCTCGAACGGTGAACCTGATAGCTTTGATCAGTTCGAAGTGTTTGTGGCGTTGCATCAAGTGGTATAGGTTTACCCCCAGATGTTATTAGATTACGTAAGATGTTTAGATGTGATTAGGTGCGTTTTCAAAAATGACTTCTCCAGGCAGACAGAGTTTGCAAATAGACACGACGTTCCTTAACGTCAGGAAAGCTTCCAAGCTTCTTTTGAACTGATGTACAAACCTACTGGCTCTAATTGCATGTGGGAGTTTGTTCCAAATGTAGGTATATTTCACTGGGAAAACATTCGAACCCAGTCTTTTACAGGATTTAAGAGCTGTCAAAGTAAACTCTTTGTTCCTGACGTAGTATTTTGAGCTATGTTGAAGGCGAATCGCGAGTTCGACTGCAAATTTATTGCCATAAACTAGGTTATACATTAGTGCAAGATTCAGCTTGAGACGCCGTGGCCGACGAGGATCTAGTTCAGGCGTCTGGCAGCGTGTTATACAGTTCAAAGAAGACGGATAACCCAATAAACCTTTCGTGAAAGCACGTCGCAGACTTTCCAAAACTAGCCTATCAGACTTGCGCAAATCACTGTATATGAACGTGCGGTACTCAAATTGGGGTCGAACGCACAGCTTATAAAGGTGTAGTCGATTTGCGGGAAGGAAGAATGAGTGCTTAATATATCCAATCTTTCGTCTAGTTTTAGGTACTAAAAAAGGTATATGTTCAGTGAAACCGAATGAGTGTGAGTAACGTATACCCAGGTCGCCGACTGAGTTGCCAGTTGGAATACCATGACCATCGAGCTTCATAAATTCTTCTGGTATATGACAGCCATGTGCGACGATGGTGGATTTATTGGCTGAAAATTTCATCAGCCAAGTTCAGCATCAAGGCTCTAGTGACACGTAGTCTTCCCGTATATTTGCTAAAGAAGAATTGAGATCGCCAGGGGGAAAAGTGTAGAAATGTTTGAGGTCATCAGCGAATAGGAATAGTTTGTCATGCCTGCTAACTTAACATATATTATTTATATACATAAGGAAGAGTAACTGTCCCAGGACGCTTCCTTGAATTACTCCACTGGCGACTGGTCTGAGTGATGAGCTGTTATCTCTTCTTTTCACTGTTTGTGTGTGGCCCACAAGGTATGAAGCAAACCAGCTGAGCAATGGGTCACGTATACCGAAGGATGCCATTTTTGGTCAGAAGGCGCTTGTAAGACACACGATCAAAAGCCTTTGCATATCCAAAAGTATAATAATAATTACATTCCCTGAATCGGCAGATTTTGTAACATGATTAAAGAATTCTAGCTGGCACGTCATGCACAAACGTCTGTTGAGGAATCCATGCTGGGAGTGGGTTAGAAGATTTTTTGATAATAAGAATTCAACCACGTGACATTTTATTATACTTTCTAACACTCTAGAACGAATTGAATTATGGTTAGTGGGATGATAATCGCTGATGTCTTGTCACGAGCCACCTTTGTAACGGGGCTGAAGTATAGATATTTTCCACTGGAGAGGGAAGGAGCCTAATGATAGAGAAGGAGCGTAAGTATTAAACAGAAGGGGAGGAATTTCATCCCTTCCGTGTTCGAGAGTAACAGGATGAATACCCTCTGAACCAGGAAGGTGAGAATGTTTGATAGTCGCTAATCGTGGGCGTATTTTTACTGCATCAACAATAACGTGGCTTAGGAATGTGTTTGTTTTTACAGGGAGAGGTGAAGGCAATATATTTTCTTCAATGTTGATGGGAGCAGCAATATACGAATTGAAGGCTACGCAGAGTGTCACAGGATCGTCTACGGTAGCTTTGTTTTGTAGTGTAACTATCGAGATAATAGGATCTCTTGCA
This sequence comes from Paragonimus heterotremus, assembly GCA_013368495.1. Taxonomy (NCBI): domain Eukaryota; kingdom Metazoa; phylum Platyhelminthes; class Trematoda; order Plagiorchiida; family Troglotrematidae; genus Paragonimus; species Paragonimus heterotremus. The sequence continues at coordinate 5,884 of LUCH01018316.1, forward strand.
TAGTTTCTGCTTTTCAATAAAAACATCGACTCAGCGCTCTTCTCTCTGATGCTCACCGCACGTTATTCCCCATTTAGGTAGAGCGTTTTGGTTCTATTTTCTATAGTGTCAAACAGTTTATGCATTTGAATAACAAGGGAGAGCTCCCGTGTTTTTCGGTGTCGTGATTTCAGACTGTTGAGCTTAAATTGCTCTTTCGGAGTGAGGACCGTGCTTTTACCACACATATTACGGCGTTTTGATCTTTCTGGGGCCAACATGTTGATACAAAACCTGAAGCGTTCATTAAATCCTTCGGTTGCAATACCAGGATCAGACGTCAGAAAGGATGCATCCCAAACCAATGACCTCAGTAGAGTGGCGAACTTTCTCGAGTTGATTAATTTTAATTTGGGATAACAAATTATGTTCGACATTTTTACAGATTTTAGGTCAAACGTAACTTGGCCACGTTGTGATCTCTTACTGGAATCTGTTCTAGAACGGATGTTTTAGTAGAAAAGATACCTGTTGTGAAAATGAGATCTAAAGTGTGGTCTAGTCTGGTAGGTGATAAAACATGTTGGCGCCAACCATTTACTTGGACACATACGAAAAACTCTGGTTGACTGGTAGGGGCTGTGAAAGAGGTCCAAGAAGTATTGGGCATAGTGAAATCTTCAACAATTATTTTGTATCGTGTGGGAAATGTTGATGCATAACTCAGTCCATTAGTAAGTTCGGTCATGTCGTCATGGTTTGCGTTAGGTGGTCTGTAGACGCATTCTAGGAGTGGTTCACAGGATTCAGTTGGTACTGATAGCCACAATAAGTCAACAATTCTATTATGCCAGGCTCATCGAGTATGGTTGCAGTATACTGCTTCCTTTAGTAAATCAAACATCCACTGCCAAGTCCTGTACCGCAAATTTTACGGAACATATAATAACCTATAACATTTAGTTGTGTTTTTGAAGTCTCAATGGTACGCCAGGCTTCAGAGACCAGAATAATGCAAGGACTATATTAAAGAACGAAAAATCTAAAAATATGCATTTTATTGACTAGTGGGCGTGTATTCAAAAGCACTACACTTAGTGCATGCTCCTTAATCGACGCCATTTTTAGACATTTAAAATGTTCAGAACAGTAGGGCTTTTGTGAGTCAGAGACTTTGGTGACCTCTCTTGGTCTGATGCTGTTATGGTGAGTGCATCGGTGACTAGTGGATTGTCGCCTGCATCAGAGTCCATGACAGAAAATTTTGGAAAATTATCAGTAAGGTGTGGTGGGGCAGTGTGGATATTGAGGGTGTACTGGGCAGGGGAGGTTTGAATGATGTGTGACGCAATAAAAAAAGGGTAAGGCTGAAATAGATTGGTCATATCTAAATACACGTTGCCAGAGAAAGGATCACGGGTTGAACTTATGTGATAATTAATACTATGTATGCTGTTCGTATTAAAAAGTGCGTTAAGAATGGGATAAGCAAATCTGGTGGAAAGAATGGGGTTCTGGTTAAGTCTTGCTTTAAAAGGCGTGTCACTTGGGAGGTTGCTAGTTTTGGAAGAGGCCATTGCAAATACTACGACAGCCCCATTACTGCACGAACCCTTAGCCCCAGGGGTGCAAATTCGTAGTCTAGATATGAAGTCCAAAAACGCTGAACAATATGCCTTCCTGAGTGGGTTTACTTGCCCTGCGCCGAAATTTCATTAACACCAGGCCACGTTGGCGACCCGTGGTCAAAAAACCGTGGAGCTCTTGGAATGGCACACCGGGATCTTAAAGGGAGCATACGGACGGGTGTGTACGATGATTGGGCTGTCGTTGTAACTGCAATGGGCTCAATATCTTAATGTGATGCAATGGATTCCGCCGGAAGGTAGTTTACTTTATCTTTTCTGCATTTTCCAAAACCCGATTGAGGACACGAGGTTAGCAGGCATGAAAGCTGTCTCCGAGCCAATCAACGAAGGCCGGTCGGAGATTACGCAGTATCTTGAATAATTTGCGTTCACACTAGTAGCTGCTCCGTCCAGTCCACTTGAGTTATAATCAACGTGGATAAGTAGAAGACGGGAGAATCTAGAATAAACGCGTATTTAGACCGTTGGGGATAAGTTGTAATGATTTTCTTCAGTTCTGGCCAAAAATGGGACAGCATATTGGCAGCCGTCAGGGAAGTCTGCAGCCGGCAAAAACATGGACCAACATCATCGGAACCATAATCGCCCATAATACGAAGATTGAAAGATTGAACCTGAAGTGTTAGAAGTGGGAATCAAAGTTTTCGTCAGACAAATAACAAGCATAAAGTTAGTCAATATCTGTCAGATGAATGAGCATTGACTAGCGTGCGCATGGCAAGCCATATTCAGGAATTGTCAATAAGCAATAAGCTAAACAACACGCATGTTAATGATAGAGTGGAAAGTGTTACCAATGTTTAAACTATACCGTAGGTAGAAACAACCAGGTGATAACGTAAACGCTTTTTCGACAAAAATACCATAAGGAAACCAAGGTGAACATATAATTCAGGTGAATAAATAACCAACGACTGTGACGGCATAGCTTACATTAGTAATTACTGTGATATTTCGTGTACAATGCAATACAAACGCAACGTGGTGGAGAAATATAAATTCAGTTTTATCCATAAAACCACGAGGAATTGATGGTTTCTGCGACATAGGATAATTTATTCCAACACAAAAATTTCGATGGAAGCACCTTCAGAACGTAAAATCCATTAGGAATGTCAACATGAGGCCTTTGTCGAGAAAAAATGGCAACATATTTTCCTCAACAGAAATGCAAATATGGACCATTTTCACGTACAGGTGACTTTTCTGATCGAAAAGCAACTATTATTCTCGATAAGATATGTATATTTGTCCCGTAATATGCATTTTGTTATTTCACGGAAAATTTGAAAAATCGCTTTCCGCGCCAATAGGCCGTTTTCATCGCGTTTCGGCCTTAAAGCATCATACCGGCGAATTGCACAATTGCCGTTATAAGTGTCGTGATCTTTCCAGCTGGGTGTATTCTTTAATGTCGCTCTTTCAGCAGGTCACCTCGTCTTCATTCCAGCGTACAGCCTGATTTCGTGGAAATGTTAACATTATCAATGCCAAGGATTGACGAAGCATGGTGAAATATCCTACGTTCAAGTACGTTATAGGCGTTCCTCATATTTGTAATTTTATAGAATTCTAAGTATTCAAGTTTTAACAACACTTCAATTGTCCAAATTATAATCACGCTTTCTTGCTTAATTACGTCCAAATTTAAATAAAAACGTGTTTCCACGTCTTTGACTTCGATTTTCATTATATTCGAACTTCGGTTCTCCAATATAACGTGGAATGCGACTCTGCGTTACTTTTCTTTTAATCCCTATGCCGCTGAACTACTGCACATTCTTTGCTTACTTCTTCGGAAGATTGAAACAAAGAAATATTCAGGGAACGGTTTTGTGAGATTTTAGAATCTACAACACGTCACGAATTTTCAACAACTTTGGTAGCTAGAACGTATTTTTTTAACTGAAAAATAATGGTGATATTCACGGTCTACCGATTACACGTAGCGTGGAGAACAGTTTGACGGGTTGGTTTGCGGGATTTCCCTTTCCAGATTTGATTAGGGAGTGGTACGTTGCGAAAAGCCAGGCCCCTACACTGGCGGTGGACTGAATGTGTATTATATATACTGTAACCGGCTTACTCTGACAGATCTTTGATGTATTTTGTTTATGCAATTCATTAAAGTGGCAAAACTTTGAGGCGGGGATCCAAAGGGTGAACATAGGCTGGAACACCACGCGACCTCAGTTCAGCTGGATGCAATGCAGTATAATGAATAAAATGTACTTTTTAAGATCCCCGCTGATGGAGTGGGACATGATACCTTTTCTTGCGCCGTTCCATATACACCGAGGGTGAGAACAGCCACATGATAGCGTCATTTCCAACCATTTCTAACAGCAACGTTTCATCGACCAGTATCCATCTGAAGTATTGGGAACAAAGAAGAATAGTATGAATATCGTATGGAAAAGGAAGCTGGAAATGTTGTCATACATGATTCATTATCAGATGTGTCAGTGTTGTTGTTTAAGTGCAATGCCAACTCTGTATGGTTGTAAATTTCCATTCTGAACATATCTCCAAGACGCCGCAAAACGAAGCATCCTCAAACTATGCGTTGACATTTTTAATCTTGAAAATTGCAACGATCGCATTTCTAAGACTTGAAAAAATGAGCTAACTCCCATAACGGGTTGTTTTTGCGAAAATGATGTGAAAAGTTTCCATCAACAAACTGATATTTGTGGCATTTATTCGAAGTTTTCCAATTCTCCCATTGATATTGCTGATTTACACTTGATATACTGTACGTCCTATACCTGAAATTCTGATTTTGAAATTTTCAAAAATTAAAACACAAGATTCGAGCCAAAAGTACCGTTTTCCCTTTTGGACGACCCTCAAGCCGAATTCGTGAAACGGATAATCACCAGTAATTATATGTATTTATAAAAACTAAGGGATACAGAATTAAAGTCTGACTGGAAAGTCTGTGAGAATGCAACTGCGGTTAGTTGCGGTTGATGTTCAATCTATATGAAGACAAAACTTCCTTGCTACTCAACAGTAATCGGATATGTAAATGTTTATATAGCTGTAACTACATATATTCCTACAAAAATAGGCGACAAATATTCCTTATTTTTACAAATGAGCCACACAAATAGCACGCTCCATATGGTCCTATGGGGAACCCCGGGGGGGCTTTTGGGGTCTGGTGGTGGGTAAAAATGGGGTTTGACCGATGGGCGTCCAATGGGACCCATGGGAGCAAAATGGGGGCTGGCTGCAAAACCGCCTTACTGCAGGAAGATTCACCTACTTACTCAATTTCCCTCAGATACTACTCATTATTCTTCAATTGCTCCACCGCATCCGCATTGCTCCCCAATCTACCGGACGACCCGATAATGCAAGAACACCAGCAACAGTGAAACTTTGTAAATGCATGCACATTTATTGTCCATAATCGTAAATGTACAACACTGCTGTCCGGGTCAGCACACTGGTTTCTTCCCGTACAATTGATTGACAGTGTAAGTCAGATCTTCGTTCACTGATCTTAATTGTCCGCATGGATGGCCTCTCTTCGAAGAGTATCTGCAAGGTGATTAATAAAATATTCTAAAAGAGGACGTCGGTGAAGCACATTAACATAGTATTGCTGTTTATGTGGACAAAAATGCATAAACCAACAGTTATAATTATTGTTCAACAAGCGATGGCTAATGTTCCGAAGGCAACTTATACTTGATGTACCACACTGGATATAGCACAATTAACACGCTGTTGCAGTTGGAAAGGGGAAGCACACAGTTATAGATAACAATCCGTCTTACCTGATTTGCAGACTCGTAAGTTAAATACACGTACCTCACTTATCCAAAGTGTGAGATGAGAAAAAATGTGATGACAGTTGATACAACGATGCACAGTATTATGTACTACATTTGACTCTCGCTCATAACTTCTATCGCATATTGTTAAGATTCCAGTTCTATGGTGGAAATGGGTATGCAGTGTACAAATGTGAAAGCAGATATTTAGATATATACATACGTTTGCGCAAAGACACCGGTAACAAATAACATGGTCTTCTATTACTAATTAAAGGTATGCAAAATAAGCACAAAAACATCATCCGTCCCATGAGGAATACTGAGACATTCACCGACGATACAAATAATGCGTTTCGTACACGTGATAAGAGAAGCGCCGATACGAGACAGACGAGAATGTCACTGGAATCGAGGCGATGGTCGGAAAATTGGAACAATTTACCAAGTCGCGTATATAAGGTAGTAGTGGATGTGAACACTATACAAAACTTAGGTGTAAATACGTGGATAAATTTGGTGAAAACGAAAGCAACTGACTCACACCAGTTCGTGAAGGTGGTTTGTGAAGGGTTCCACTACAGTGAACAAAGGTTTCCAACAGATGCGATCTGTCATGTTGCTCTAAGGAGATTCTGAGTTCACAGCGGAGATAATGGTGACGACATATAAATTCGGAGATACGCTGAAATCAATGGCTGACTGCCTTATTCATTAACTGTCCAGAGACGAGGCAGGACACGTGACCTTAGAGAAGGATTCTGTCTTATTGATTCATTCGACTCACACTGATTGAACATCAAGTGTGCATGTGAATTTGATGAGAATGGAAGGTGTGAAGAACAGTAAAAAGGATGGGGTACAACATGCTGTACAAGGCGCGACGAAACGAAATTACGTTGCGTGAACCTGCTACACTCCCGACAAATAGTTGGCACCGAACGACGATATTTTATTTTCTGTAGAACACGATCAATATTGAGCAAACACACGATGGCACCGGAAAACAGACCAACACAGCCTACCGCGTTATAAGTCAAGCCATACTGAGCATAATTATTTATAAACTATTATTACATTAAAACAAAACGAAGAATTCAGGCATAATAACATGTAGGCCCTAACATCAACAACAGAAGTGCAGACGTTGCAAGAAATATGGAGCATACTTACCATGAAAAATCCATTTATATACAAAGTCCCATTTGCCCCAGAAAATCCCCCATTTCGCCCCATTAAAAATAGGGCTGGCGTCTCTTGAGTATATATATACAACGATATATACATGTATATCTAGCTGAATTACTATGTATAATTAGTTATCATATATTTACAATTTATTTTCTATGCCTAAACATGCATTAACATACATTTGTAAAGAGAATGAATTTTTACTTGAAATATACATGTTTTTGTATATGTAAACTTACATGTGAATATGTTTCACATATATACGTATGTCAAATCGCATGTTTACATGTTTCACATACGTGTGGAAGCGTTCCTTTAAATTCGGAATTTTTTTAACATGCATATACCATATGTATATTCATATGTATACGCATCTCCCAACGTGCATTCCTCCATCTCGATCTTGCCCAAATGGAAAATTTCTCTTGAAGTTCACCCTATGTACTTCTAATCTGTATGAAGTTAATTTTCGCTGGTACGGAAAGAAATGTGCTACCTCGTCGACGTACTTCTTTATCGAATAATCGCGACTCCCTAACGTCTTGCTAAAAATGTTTAACACGTTGAAACAAACTCATTTCCTACAGCAAAATGGACATATACCATTCTTTCAACAATATTTCTTCACTTTCATTCGGAATATATTTCGACCTGACATTTTGGCGGTCTACCCACGTGAGCGTTTACTCCCCGATGATAGCTTTCAGTTATTTTCGAAAATCGGTATGGCTGATGTTGGTTTGCATAAACGCAGAGATATTGTATGTGGTAATACATAGAATAATGCAGGAACCATTTGTCATATTAGCAAATGGTGGTACGTTTTATTTTTAGGAGATAGGTTATATTGCAGCTTTCAAACCCGTTTATGAAAATCGTGAATTTCACACTTTCTTACGTACAGTGAGCAATTATTTACTGTAAATTTTCGTTCAAGAAGGCTGTTTCTTCATTCATGATCGGTGGCTGGCGGAGGGAAACCTGCCATTTCGAAGGTTCGTTGGCCCTCGGCTTCGGCCAATTTTTGTAGCGAACTTCAACCGTCATTAAAAAACATTGCATCACCAACTGGGAAAACTATATGAATGCAGCAGTCGCACGGCTAAGACCTCACTCAGAAGTATCATTACTTTCGCCGGCAAAACGGTGGAACGTGTGAAGGCTGGCTTAGCTTTGTCTGATTTGCCCGTCGTCACATCTGAGAGCAATAAGCAATCAGGCGGATGACGACATCTTGCACTGGACTGTCATGTGTGTACTGCGGTAAACCGGTGCTGATGGACAGCTATCGTTGTGATACTTGTGACTACATCGAACCCGACAACGTATGTGAATGTCCATCCTGTGGTAAGCAGCTTCAATCGCCGTCACCCGGTATGTGCACGTTTTTGATGTATACTCGTTAGTTTCGTCTACTTCAACCAACGTTCTCACGTCCAAAATGATCACGATAAAGAGATCCTGCACAGCACCCAACATGGATATTGACTTAAACTTGTCCGTGGACAATGCGCTCTATGCACAGAAACCCAAAAACCGCAAATCGACATAACACGGAGTGATTTTTCGGTTGATATCACGCAACAACTTCATTCACACATGTATAAGTAGTTACCTTGCGGATATCAGACTTGATGAATGCGATGATGAAGGCTTCATGTGATAAACCTACTCCTTCATCGGAATCAACGCATGCTAGCCAACAGGTGCATTATACGCTGAAGAAAACCGGAGGTAGTGCGTAATGATTTTTACAAAGGCTCCAAAGAGACAATTCTTATAAACTTTCGCTTGTTCTCACAGACACTTTTCATGGAGTACTGTTTAGCTTTGCTTGCAATGTAGGACAAATGGGTGAGGCATTTATACGTGTTTAAGAATGGAATACAGTACGGCTTAACTCGCAAGGCAGGAAGAATGAACAGATAAGTTATAAATACGTGTACCATACATGAGACTGCTACAGTCTTCATGTGGCTTCCGGTGTACACCCCATAAGCGTTAAAAGTGAGTTCATCTTGACAATTAGGTTGACTCTGCTGTGAACGGTCTAAACTTTCGATGGCAATGAGTGGCTGTCCAAGCCAAATACGCCTAGAATGATACCATTGAAATGCTTAGTTTTGGCATGTGATACGACGTTTGATACTAATCAACACAGTACATTACGCTCACAGCTATATAAAAAGCGTGGTCCATATGATGATACAATGGTTTCATAATCGGAAGCAAAACCAAGCTTCTTTGCCTAATTCGACCTGCACTTTAACAAAATGATATATTTCCATTCCCAGGACACTGAATCCGATTACATCGAACCATTCACTTGAAGATTTAACACAAATTTAAAATTTCATCAAATTTTCATTAAATGTCATGCCGTCGAACTGTTGCGCGTTTATTGCCGAAGACTGAAATATTAAAAGGAAAACTTTTCCGGCAACAAACTTTTACCATATTTGGAAATGCCACACGTCACGAAGTTGGAACAGCCATAGTATAACAAAAACCAGATTTATCCTGAAGAATTTACAGATACTTCCGGTCAACCGACTGGAAGCAGAAACATGCTCCATCACACGACTCAAAATCAAATCTATGTGCGCTCTATAGTCTCAACAGCGCATTACAGGGCATAACTTGAAGCTCACCGCGCAGATGACGCGAATAATCATTGAAAATTCCGTGCCATATTTGTGGTTTTGTCACTGCTCACATCCGGTGAAAGGAGCAAAAACTTTTATAGCCTTCGTCAGAATCCGATGCATTAATTTCCCAACGATCAGATAGGCTAATGCTACTTTTCGCTCAATCCTCAATTTGTGTTCACTCCCTACAAATAATCGTTCACTATAACGTTAGCACTAACAGTGTTTGCTCAAGAACTACAAGAAAACGACGAGCACAAAATATAGCAGTCATGAAAGATCGACTATTCGGAACGGTATGCAATGCCAAACGTGCCTGTACTGGTGCAACTCTAGTATATCTGCCTCAAGGAGGATCAATACACCTTGATCATTTCTTCGAAAGTGCCATTTATCTGTACAAGATGTCGTTTTCAATGAAGCTGCATTCCATCCGGAGTTATACCTGTCCCACTATTCGCGACCCCTAGTGAGCAGAATTCAGACACCTACAAGTGTG
>LUCH01018317.1:0-15861 GCA_013368495.1 Paragonimus heterotremus
GCTTTCTCCTTCACTTTCGCAGCGGCTTCTCTTATGGATGCACCATGGAGGGTTACCGTCTTCTTGGTAATTGCATCACCGGGAAGTACAAGAGCTATTCATTTGCTAACGAACTATCGTTTCAATTGCATTCCAGGTAGTCTTTAATGCCCATCTATGGCCCTATTGGGTTTTAACACTGCATGCAGCTGCGTACCAATGTCTTGCACTCGTGACGACAACAAACGCTGTAAGTTTCCACTGAATCTAGGACCTGTTGAATCTGACACCCGTGGCTGTCAACTAGAAAAAAAGAAACACTGCGTTCGAGGTGATTCGAAACACGGAAGCAATAAAACACAAATGATGTAGTACCCAATAACTCACTACGCCATTCGATAACCGATAAGGGTGTTTGTATAAATTTTACTATGCCTGTCGAAAATAAAACGAAACTATGGATAGGCAATGACAGCAGTTTGTCTGATTCAAATTCCGAGTTATTCGCGCTTCATTCAGCATTTATTATCGTGGTTCAAGTGCCTTATCTCTTATCCGTCGATGAGAAACTTCGGATTCCACGCATTCATACACGGAATTCTTACAAGCACCTTCTCCTTATTTCAATCTACAATCAGTTGTTTTATCCGTCAAAATCCGTCTACCACCAATTGGACCACAGCACACTTACTCCCAGCTGATTGGTCGGCGGATCGTGCTCCCACCTGCCTGTTGTGACGATGGCAACCGATGATGAACTTGACGCGTTGGTTGTCGAATATCTGTCTAATCTGTCTCAAATACTCTCATTGTATCACCATCTAGAGGATTCCTTAAGTAAGTCGGCTGCTTCTTGTTTAATTTCAGGCAGGTCTTGGTCGATTTTCATTGGCTAAGACTCGCCATAATCTATCTGGAAACGGTTCTAGAATTTCATCCACGGCGTACAATGTTCACGAGATGTCAACACGTGGTGCGACATTAAAAATAGTAACTTATGATAAGGTAACTTGTTTTCACTCTTAACGGAAGTATATGTTTGATTGTGAGCAACCGTCATGCGTGCACTATGACTCGTGTGCAGACATTGCAGCGATTAATAAAGGGTTTCGAAATTGAAAACTTAATTCCCCCGGTCCTATTCAGTTTGTCTGTTCAAGTGTCCGACAGGTGTCCGTTGATCTGAAAGTCAATCATCAAAAACAGGGTGCAGCCCAGCTCTTGGATCTTACAGCAAGTGCCAAGAACAGAGTAGAAGTTCGTACGAATCTAGCGATGTTCTAGTTAAATGGGAATCCAACGTTTTAAAGCCATCCCTATAAAAGCTACTAACGGCCTATGAAGTAAGGTTGTTCAAATGGTTAATTGATTGCGGCCTAAGGACGGTCCCAGAACGGATCGTGCAAAGTCTACAATGACTTCATCAAACACTGTCAGCCGTTAAGAAAGAGAACTGTACGACCAGTCCCACGGTAGAAATAAGGTGCATAGGAATTAGATCACTACAGAGTCTTTGGCATTCAAGTGAGCAGGTGTCAAGAATTTCGAGTCGTGACTTATAAGTCATATGCCGCGGACCAGCGACCAGATTGATAACCGGGCGTTAAACACGCTAAACAACGAATATGTCTTTCTTCAAATCGATAAACACGACTTGGTAAGTGTATCTCAGCAACGGTCTTAAGTAAACTCCGTAAACTGTTACAAGCCGTTGCTTGTCTAGATATGGCAGGTCCGTTTTATCATTCCAAGAGTAGTGAACCTTTTTTGCGTCCGTCTCGTAGTGATATGTGAAAAATAGATTAGATGACATCCAACTATCTAGATCTCTCGTTAGATCGATTTTCGTGATATTGTGTGCTGTGTGCATTGTGGAGCACAAACACATTACCCGAATCTCCACCGAGTGACGTGTGCACACTTATTATCCTTTAGAGGATGACCTCAATCATCTAACTGGCGCTTATTCACATCGAGACCTATCAGTAGTGCACTTGGATCGTTAGCGTTCCCGAGTTTTGTGTCGTCATTGTAGAGAGGAACGTTGCTGGAAATGTCGTCCAGAAGGTCGTTACTGTGAATGCGAAGTAGGAGGACTGAACACTGGCTCCTGAGTTATCTCCGCAGAAATCGGATATGAAGGGTCTGACTCAGTTTTAACTCTAAAAGTCTTATTTTCAGGAAAGGAGTTAGTCCGATAGTGAACCACTCTTTGGAAGCCATAAACCCCTAACTTATGGCTTACAAAACCATGAGGAACACGATCGAATGCCTTGATGCAGTCTAAGAAAATCTCGTCTGAAATGGGACCATTGTCTTTGTCTCCGTCAGATTATCCACGAAGACGAACATATTCGTCACGCATGACTTGATCGTCTTTGTCTTACACGAAGGAGGGTTAGACTGAATTGTGAAATTTTTTCAGATTCCTGATGGGTTCATCAAAGTTGAGGTAGAAACTTCGTATTCAGATTCCTACCTCTTAATTTGGAGAAACGCGAGTTGCTACATCGATTGAAGTAAACCGTTTTGTTTGTCGAGTAACCGTAAGTTCGGAAATGCTTCTACGGAGTGTATTATCTTCTATTAGTGCGACAGAATTCAAGAGAAAGCTTGACACTCGTTGACTATTTTCTCCGGTTCGCTTACATTGGCTTCCTTTCGAGTAGTATCCTTATCATAGATGTAAGTTAGTCAGGTTTTCATCTTTGTTTGCGGTTGACGTCATTTCGGTTTGTGGTTGTTTTATTTGCAAGAATGTCTAAAAGCATGGGCCCTAGGGAATACCCTCATGTTAGCCCCTCTGTTTGTTTATGTTTCATGCCTTTTCATTGGTAAGAGAAACGTACAGCCATACATTTTTGTTTCGATGGCACTGTTAGGTTTAACTCCATGGTCTTTTATTTGGTAGCCCTCTTGATCGCGTACAGAAGTGGAGAATTTTCTTCTCTCATCGTCAGAGCACTGGACACTCTCAGAAGCTCACCGGTACAAGAAACTACACATTTCGGGAGTCACTCCGATTTGTCCGGGAAAATTAAGTGAACTCACTCGAACTTTGGGCTCTCTGTCTATGATAATAGATAGATGGGCCGACTCGTTGACGAACAGAGATTGTGGAAGTATCTCACATTTGGCCATCTCGTCCGTACGCAGAAGAGTGGTTTGTAAAAAACTGTGAATCTTGACAGTCTTCTCCGTAGTATTAGTTGCTTACCTTTTAACTTGGCGCAGTGCACGCTACTTGTGTGTTCACTAATGTCGCACAGTTTGGAATGGTCTTTTGGTTGATTCTTGCCCGGGTTGTTGGCTCGACGAATAAGGTGCTTACTTACGTCTTCGTTCGGATATAACACTGATACGCCATGAGCTTATTGATCTGCTCTAACCCACCGGCGACCTTTTCGAAAAGAGAATAATTACTATCACCGGTGCACAAGTGGTTCAGGGGAAGACGATCGTTTTAAAGTTTCTTTCGATCAGCGGTGAGGACGACGTACCAACCGTGCTGGTGTACTTTGCCCCCGGCTTGTTAATGAGGTCACAGGTGAATGGAGTTCGAAGAGAGGTGTGCAAATGGCTCCACTTAACGAGTTCATTTAAATGGGGTACTTGACTGAGGGGTCAGTTTGCTCCTTGGCAGTAGCCTACCCAAAGCGCATTGGGTGTTGGATCAAAGACTGAGAGGCAGAAAGCAGCCTGACGCGACTAAGGCACCTTTAAGTTGGATGTTACGTAGACCGTTTGGGTCTGTCGAACGTCAGTTGACTACTTTTTACTTCATCAGTAGGACCTACACATCTTTAGTCGGACAGATTGAAAAGCCACGCAATACCGAGTTTTCAGATTAGAATCCCCAATATCTTACCCTTCGGAAGATCGGTATACAGTACATATAACTTAAATCTCAACACGGTTAGTAAACGAATACCTCTTTTCATTTGTTCTAGTGACACTGACAGAAGATACCAAAAAACTGATGTATGACAGAAAACCGATTGAAATATCGAAGAGTGGTTTTGTCGTCTGGATGGGGTCTAATCGAAAGACTTCGATCTTGCGGAGAGTATAATGTGACAATCGTGGAAGACGACTTTCATCTAGTTACACTATTCGACGTGCTGGATGCCATGGACAATGGCTTCATCGCTGTATTTTCGGGGGTGTGCGTCTTCCCATCCTCCTATTCGTTTATCCTGTTTTCATTAGCCTCTTTGATTAGGTTGGGCAGGAATCTGAATTTGAATTATAGCATCTTTCGGCGTTGGGACCGTGCATGGAATTTTGACGGCCGGTGTCGAACTTTCGTAGATTTCAAAGTTCCCTTCATTTAGTTCTATCCCGTTCCTTCTGGCGACCGTGTGTGACTAATCACTTTCTCTAGTTGTTCTCACAGCACGCGGTTGCTGGTTTTCACTCAACTGACCATTACTGTTTGTGAACCACTGACCTCTGTAAACACGGCTTTCCTACTTGTCCACGTAACACTTGTCAACCAGTCGATCTGCTGAAAGATCAGATATTTAGTCACATGTCAGTCTGACTCGACCACATTTTGTCAGCCCCTCTGTCTGTGAGTTGTCTGTGCCTGCGGTTATGGTTGCATTTTTCGACATTTGGCAGTCTCTCGCAACTAATTTTTGTACTTTACCCTCAAACGCAATTAGATCGAGGTCTGTTTCTTGTTACTACTCACGCCGCTTACATTGACAATACCCCGTGTCCAACGAATTGATTTAGTTCTGATATTCCTTATCGTTGGTACTATGTGCACTGCTCAACGCTTGCCGGAAAGACGTACATAATGTATAGTCAGAGGGACGTCTGATAAATAGAAGACAAAGTAAGGGACCTAGTATTTAGCTTCGCGGTACACCTCCAAATGCTGGGTTATTCACCATAGACTTAAACACCGTAGGACCTGCAGGATAGCCAGTCGTTCAGCCATTCCAGTATATTTCTAATGATTCAGTCAGAGGAGCTAAATGATCACCAACCTTATCAGACGTCCACACTCCGGCCGGATTCACTTGCCTTTTTCTAAGGTTCATCAGTTAGAAGCAGGGTGGTGCATGAGTGACCTCGTCAAAACCCACGTTGCTCGAGAGCAAAGAACGTGTACATCTACCATTGGTACTGAATATCACCTGATAATCTTTCCAGGATTTTTGGTATAGGCGAGGACAGCGCAATGGAACAATAATTTATTCCATTATCGGTGTCTCCGTCTTGTTGAGTAGACTTCACATGCACTACTTTCATTCCGTGAGGACCATACTCTGTTGACGAGTGATTAAAGAGGGAGTGGTGTGGAGCTGCCAAAAATTCAGTACATCCTGTAAGAAATATTAGTGGAATGTTGTCGAGGCCAGCTGGCGACATCCAATTATTCTCGAGGGGATGATGGGAGTCGGATATCGGTACACGTGACAGGTTAAATAGGCCGTGACCACTGACGTATGCTGCCTGTGATTGGTGGCAGTTGTTTCGATTCCTTCAGTGCTGAATTCAGTTTTATGTTTCGGAGTAACATCACCTAGTACGCCTAGCTTGAGTGTACTGCTTTGGTTCTCTTTCTCGAGCGACGCGCCAGATCATTGGAAACCAATGCAGGCGCCCTTAACAGCCGCGTTTTGTTTGTTGCACTTCGCATTTCAGTGCAGACGTGCTTGCTCAATACTGTCTAGCCGAACATGGATCCAGGACTTACTCTTTGGAAGCACAAATTCGCGAGCGCCTCGTGCCAACCAGACCTCAACTTTCTTTAGTAAAAGTACTTTATTGCTTCCCGTGAAGCACTCTTGACTAACGTACAACGAACATCTACAGACACGGTGCGATTAGCTTCCTCTGTTGCTTCACTTAGTGACTTTGAGAGCATACTGGATATCAGGGGAGGTTTCAATTCAAGTCATGTTACAAATGAAGCCAAATGAAATAGCGAAATGGTCGCTCAGCCTTGGGGTAGGGATTCGGGTGACTCTGGCGGCCGTCGTTGGCTTGTTAGATAACGGACGTCTATTTGAGAGGATTAGCCACTATGGCAACATCTGGTTATGTTTTGGATATATTGGACTGGTCTCAGATCCACAGTGGCATTGACTTATTTGTTAACCATGAAACTCACGCTGCTCAACGAACGTTGCTGTTTGTCTGCGGAAGGTTGAAGCCCCCTTTAACGAGTACATTTATGTAAGACCTCCAGAGCCGGGATAAGTTGGTCGGTGTTCATAAGTTCTGCAGTTTGGAGACAGTAAGTAATTTCAGTCAGGAAAGTCATGCTGTTATCGGTTCCGAAGGAGCACCAAGTGTGGTGTCCAACAAGAGGGCAACAGTGAAGTCATTCATTTATGCAGATTGTATTGGACGGGCCCACAAACCAGATCACCATCACAAACAAAGAAGCATTTTCGTTGAAGTCGCAACGGCTTTCTAGTTCGTCGGGTCTACTCGTTTTGTTTGGTGAATATCTCAATCTGAAAATGCGTTAGCACTTATACAGTTGTTCGTTTCGCACTGCCTAGACTATACTTGAACCCCCGGGATGTTTTTGGTAGACAGTGATAATATTCGTTTTGATAACGCGATGTAATCTTGCGATCAATCCAGCACGTGTCAACTTTGGGGGCGGGCGCGTTGTCACTGGTTTATCGGTATTCTGCGGTCGGAAGACGCCGCGCCTCAAGTTGTTTCCGTATGAGTCTAATTTCCAAAAGTTTTTGATTGTCAATTTAATTTGGGCCTTATTTTCTCCACAGAAATTCATGTAGTGTTCAATTGAGTGCCTGTTATGTCCTCGATGTTTTCCACCAGACAAGAAGCCCGCCTGCCTGCACGTTTAGTTTTTGTTAGAAAAAACGTGACCAGTTAATGCATTTCCTGTTAAAGTATTCATTAATTTCGTTGAACAAAACTGAATATGACATTCTAAACACCTAGATACTTGAAATGGACGGTAACGTGTTGGTTGAGGTAACCTTCGAATTGAGTCAGGTTTTTAATATGCATAGTATGCGGCAAATATTGATTGCACCAAGCTAGTGATGCGTACCTACTGTACTGTCTGTCTACGTCAACCTGATGAAAAACTGACTGGTCTTGATTGTGCTAACGACAAGATGTTGCCGTTTGACAACTTTCAATCAACACAAACAACGCTAAACGCTACCTTGCGTTCTGCTAAGTACTTCGGAGTGCGCTTTGCAGTCTCAAAACGCAGTGTTTCTTCAGGATTGCTGTGACTGCGTAGATTTATTGTTAGGTAATGAAACCATGAAGGTTGTTAACGGGTTTGTATACCTGGGAAACTGTATCGGCGGCGGCGGTGTAGATAATAAAATAGAAGGGCGTATCTCCAAGGCTATTGCCGTGTTCGCTAATCTGAGATACCTATGGTGACAAAGAGATATTTCTCTGAAGCTTAAGGGTCGCGTATATCAGACAACAGTGAGGGCTGTATTACTTTACGGCAGCGAAACCTGGCCCTTCAGGGTAGAAGACGTGAACCGCATTCAGGTATTTGACTACCGATGTCTGTGTTCAATCGCTTGTATTGGGTGGCACCAACGAGTAAGCAACGAGAAGGTTATGAAGCGAGTGTTTGGCGCTGATTGTCAAACGAGCTCTTTTGTTCTGTTAGTACATTTGTACAGACTTAGATGGTTAGGTCATGTATTAAGGATGCCAGCTAGTTGTTTGCCACACCGAGCACTCTTTGCTGACGCTGCGGCCGACTGGCGTAAGGTGCGAGGCGGACAGATGATGACCTGGCGTTAACAAACGAAATCGCTCACGAAGGGGTTGGGCACTGTAGATCGGTTTCGTCTCCCGGGCTGGGACCCGCGCGACTCACAGAATTGGTGGTTTGAGACGTTAGGCGAGATGGTGGCTAACGGAGCTCGGTGGCGTGAATGTTGTCGTTGTTTGGCCAAGTTGTCTTTGAAGTGAGTGCACTTAATGATGCGGGGCGGTGAAAGCCGTGAGGAAGCTGTCTTGTTGATGATGCCTTACTTTCACTTATGGCTTGATTGTTTGCTTGTAAGATTTAGGCACTTTGGTGTTGTATGTTTGAATCTGGACTTAGTTATTTTTGGTAGTCAAGTCCCCCCCTCTTCTTCCCCTCTCTTCCTATATATGGTTTGCCTTTTTTCGTTCTTGGTTGTGTGACAGTTAAGCATCAATGTGAACTACTGATGTATTTCTGTGTATGACGATGTTGATTACATCAACCGGTGTAGCGTCCTAATAACTAAAGCGTTAAAACAGACTGACTTCTGTCGAAAATCAACGTGCTCAACCTCCTGTGTAGTCGGAACTAAGTCGTGCACTGACCACCGGACCGTATCTTTTGGGCCTAACTCGTCCTACGCAAGTTGCGCGCGTGGCGGCTGGACAGAGCTGATACAATTAATTGTGTACTATCCGACACCACCTGTGAAACGAGACTATTGCTTTCACTTGTCTGCAAAACCTGTCTTATAAAACTTTGACTTATCTTTGCGAATGGGGTATTGCCATCACTTCAGCCGGTCTCTCGTGGCACTAGTAGTCGATTAAACAATCTTCAAACGTTGGTTGGACAGGTTTCGTTGCCCAACTGCACTACATACTACTATTAGCAAAAGACAGATTCTGTGGGTGCCACAGATAAAGTAAGTTGGCAAATGCTATCCACGCTTTAGCTGTACGATTTGTGATTTTATCAGACATTCCACTTGGGCTGCTTCATAGGTCGTACTAGCTCTATAGTACACGATCGCGCCAATTTTGCAGGATAACTTCGTTCGATCGTGAACCTTGAGACATTGTTCTAATCGTGGCTGAGCCTCCATGTTTGGTGTGGTTGGGGGTAATTCCTATGAACCGGATGCCCTATATCTTTTTATTAATCTGATCTAACGAGAGATTTTGGTTGACTTGAATACATCTGCAGCCTCAGAAGCGCAAGATTTTGGAAGGCGTAAATAACGCTGGTGGTTAGTTAAACCGTTGTTTGAGGTACTCAGTGTGACCTGTGAAGTATTGCTGATCTTCATAAGTACGCTTGTTTTTTGTATCACATCTCATTACATTTGACTTGGATAAAATAGCAAAGCTTCTGTGGTGTTCTTGTTTGCTTCAGTTCGTTCTTTCTCGACAACACTTTATTTCATTCAGTCTTGTGTTTTCTTTTAGCCACTTTTTGAGTGTTGCGCGTACGCGTGTTTGTGGGTGACGCCCGCTTCCGGACGGGATATTCTCGGAAGCGTCAAGAATTTCAAGATATTTCAGAGAAATCCAGCTGTTGATAGCTGAACGATCAGTGACACTGTAGGAGACTACTGTACCTGTGCATTACGCATCAAACGCGTGTCCGTCATGCTGTTACCTTTTTTGATGGAGAAATTGTTCTTACCGTCGTGCGCATCCTTTGTCAGGCCGTACTTAGAAAATTATTCCCATGTTCGGACGCTCTTTCTGCTCAAGACACCGACTTACTGAAGGGAGTATGGAGATTGATGTCAAGAAAATTGAAGGGGATGCCTAAGCTCATATGAAAAAGAAACTGTAAATTTAATTTCCTCTTTGCTGAGAGATTTAGTCGGATTGCTCAATTTATTTCTTGTTGACGTAGGTAGAAACGTGGCTGTTCTTCACAGCCTGGGGATCGTTAATTAAAAATTATTAACTTCAGAGAAAGCACGTGCAGTTGAGCAAATTTATTCTCCTACAAAATACTAACTGTTTGGAACGAATTATGTGGACAACTGGGACCGCTTCGATTATCGGTTGATGGGGTTTGGGCGGCAATGTTTCTAAATCTATAACCAGCGAATAGCGTACCCCTTCGGATAGAACACTTCAGTAACTGGTACAGTATATTCTTGTACACTCAGTCTGTGATCATTTCTTGCTGTGTATTTTCGTATTCTAGTTGAGCATGTGCACATTACGTTTGTCGTCCATTATTATCGTCGGGATACTTCACAGGTTCAGGATACACGATCGTCAAACTGTCGCAACACCGATTGCGGGAGTGCTTCTGATGGGAGAAACGGGGAGTTTCTGACTTAAACACACTGCTCTGTAAAACATTTCAGGCAAGGTTATCGTTGACATCATTTACACATCTGCATTGCGTACCTAGATTTTTATTTGTTTCAATCAGTGTGGATTTTTATTCAGTATTTAATGTGATCGGGTATAGAGGAAACTATCGATTTTTCAACTGATTAGATGCCTTGCTGACTGGTGAACATCAACCACAACTAAGTAAGAAAAAGTCAGTTAACTGTAACATTGAGACTGCACGCTTTCTTTTACCGATCGTGTCACACGTTATGCGACTGATGAGAATGGATCCATCTGGCAAAATGTCTGTTTCTTAGACGATGTTCAGTCGCCAGTACTTGGGCTCTGTCTGTTTTTCTGTCTGAGTATGATACTTCGTTTTGTTACTCATTCAGCGTTGCGCTCTTGTTGGCGAAGGGAAACTGGCATTCAGATCCACTGCCATCGAAGTTGGGTGGCAAGTCGCAAAGTCTGTGACGGTAATCGTTCTTTGTGGTTTTCCGTTAACACTGTACAACCACTTGGACACCTGACATGCATTCAGACCTCATGCATTCGATGACACTTTGGACTGGTTTTCGAAGGGCATTAAGTCGAATTGGCGTTGGAGCTGTTGCAAACGATTCCGTTCTAGCCACCGGCAGCAACCGTCACTCCATTTGTAAGGTGTTCCTTCGTCGTCCGCTTCTTTCCTTACATAACATTTTTTGTTGGCTAGTTTGTAGACTGTGCAGTATATGGCGCGACATTTTACAATTACATTCGAACTGAATAAAACAAACCAAATTGTCCACTAATTACTCATCATTCAGACGAGTTTTCAGCTTTGGTCCGATGAGTGTAAACTGAACGTTTGGTGTCACACGACATCCTCTGTTATGTGTGAGCTAGGTACTCCGAAACGACCCAAAACTAGGCAGTAACACTTGTGGTAGCCTTATAATTAGTAGCACTGTTTTCACCGGGGGTGCCCAAGTTGATCAATTATCCAAAATATCATCCAGTATGTTTGATGAGACAGGAGATTTTGACCTGTCTCGGAGGTGTTAATTGAAGGGTTATCGACTAGAGTTAACAGGTCAGTTACCCCTATCGAGACGACTGGGTAACCTGATCACTACTCATAGGCGAAGAAGGTTGGGTGTTTAGATATGATGATCCGGTCGTGCCCAGTATGAGACCTGAGGAAGACCACTCGACGTGGTTGAAACGTAGAGTATTACAACTTGCTCATAACGTTGAGTTATTCTCAATCCATTTACGAATAACGTTAAACACGACGCCCAAGCTGTTTTACTTCATTCGTACTAAATTGGGTGCGGATATCTTAGTTACTGTTTTTATATTTATTATGTTGTAATTAACCTGATGATCAAACACAGAAAAGAAATCTTGATCGCTGCTTTGTCGTTCTCAAAATTGTGTCTGTTTGTGCACTAGATAATGTGCTTCTCAACATCTCACTGTCTGCCTCAGCTGAATGTATGCCTGTGTCTCTTCAGCGCTACTGTTTGTCATGAGTTCATAACGCCCATCTATAGAGTTCTGAGAGTTGCACTATATAGTTCGCCGTTTGAAGTTTTCACTTTTCGTAACTATTAGTCGCTGTACTTAAAGCAAAATTCCATAATCGCCGAATGTCTGTCACTGTTTTTGAGCAAAAGAGCTCAAACAGCTGCTTGTGTTCTTGTCCTAACTTACCTAATCCAGTTTGTTCCCCTGCTCCTGGGCATGTTAGCTGAATCGTTTCATTCTGGACCAATGGGGAGGCAGATCAATATCTTAAATTTTTTCCACTTTCTCGATGGTATAGATGTTGTTGGTTTTTTACCAGTTTCTTGCACCAGTGACATTATAGTCTTATATCTCGTATGTGTTTGATAGTTCTGCGGAAATTCACTTATTTTTAAGTGCCCATAAGTCTATTAGCGTTCTCTTACTTCCTTTCAGCAATCATGTGGCCTACTCTGTCTTGTATGTAGCCATTACGGGACGAAATTTGTCTATTCAGGACAATAACATCTTCATCCCTTACTCACCTAAACGGTCGCTAAACGTTCCTGCCAGCTTGTGAGGAAAAGTCGGGCGTGGTGTGTGTTTGCTGTCGTCCATGTCTCTGTTACTCGAGTTAACGAGGTTTTGTTTTTTGTTTTAACCAAACTCACCATGTTCATATCTGATTACTTACCGTCTGTTAAATGGCGGCATACTCACTCGGAAGTACGGGCGTTAAAAAAGGACGCGCAGTAGATAATGCACAGTGGTGGCCCAGCAGACAGTGTAGTGTAACTGTCGGTATGCACATATCGCATTGTTTCGTTTGTATGGAGCAGATGTAAGTGCTATCGGACGGTCCAGACAGAGCAAATGATAGTGTCATAGGCCAGACAGGAGAGATGAAGTAGAGTCCTGACACTGTGTGAACGGCCACGCTGGTGGATCTGGAATCCCATCAGAAACCAGATCAGGCATGGAGAGCGACTATCGGAGGACATGTTCTGAGGTGGAAATTTACGCTACCGGTATGTTTTGATGAGTCACTCAGTTGTCTTAGTGAACCCTTTCAACACTTGTGTTGACATGCCATCTGAGTTTAGTCACATGACCAGGAAGCGAAGACAAAATGTTGTGAAGTGACAGCTCGGGGATACTAACAGTTCATTGCGCATAGGACACTCGAACACGATGGCGTTAGTCTGTCGATTTTTTAGAGCGTCTTTCTTCTGTATCTTTTTAATGATCCACTTATTGCATCGATAAAAAGCTTGTGCGGCCTGAGTCATCTGCTGTTCTTCGATTGCTTTATGTGGTGTGTCCTAATGCTACCTATTAGTCTTTTACTGCATTCAAACAATAGAAATCCAGGGCCGAGGTTTCGTGGTTGGAGTCCTTCTTTCTTATGTCTCTTGGGTCAAATTAGTTAAACATATGTTAATTTTGATGAATGCCGTTCTATTCATCAAACTGAGGGTTGTTTACCCTTTTCCAGAAAATCAACTCCGAAGACGACGATACTTCGATTGAGTCCATTCCACAGTTCCAAATTTCGGACGATCTGTTGGTGGATGGGGTGCATACCGACCCCTCCGCCGATCCCATACGATGGTTTGCTGGTGTTTTGGTCCCATCAAGCCTACGCCGTGCACAATCTTCATTTCGAAGAGCCCTCCATCTTATTGTGAATCTAGTTAATCTGCGTACAGTTCTGGAGGCATCTGGTCGAAAGCTGCATTCCATGGTCGAAGCTCGACAAAAACAGGACGCTGCCAGTGTTAGCAGCGTTGATCCAGCGACGGTAACGAACGGGAACTGAAACGGACTAATTAGTTATGGATCTCTTTCAACCGCTGTCTTTCACAATACTAAGCACTTTTGACACCTCATGAACTGTTCAACAGATTTGTGGGGTCTTCTGTAACTTGCTTGTCTACTGGTCTACAATTTTCAATCAAAAACTCGATTTCTCTCAATATCCCACAAAAACATTCGATTAGCTGACTGTTGGACTCCCATATTGTCTCATTCTTTCGTCGCCTACATTGTGTATGTGAAAAATACCAAAATTAAATAACGATGTTTTTTGTGAGTGATAAATTTTAAGGCTAAATTCACTCGTTTTTAAGGTATACTGTTCATCGCCGTGCTGAACCGTTTCATGGTTGTGTTCGACGGAAGTTCTGTGAACCGTCAATATTCACTTCATGAAAACATTTGTGCCAATGTGTTATTAATGGATAATATCAGTTCAAAGCCCCAAATGATAATCGATCTACGAATTGTAAGTTCTCTTTCAGAAAAACTCAAAAACGGTAATTCTGGGAATGGTGAACTCTGTCACAGCAGACCACCACATTTGATCTTATGAAAAAAGTCTCGACGGGCGTTAAGAGAATCCGCATAATTTCTTGCAGACTTGACTGTTGTAGTAGGGTAGGTCCTATTAGCTAGTGTCACTGCAAGAAGAAGACGGTACTTTGCGTTACCGCAAACGTGATCTTTACTCATGAGACACTCGTCGGTTATACATACTGGGAAACTCGATCTGCCATCGCGGAACTACCCATCAGGTTAGTACTGAGGTAGTACACACTCATGCACAGCCTAGTTCTAGTATTACTTGCTGTCGTTTCTTGGTCCGGATTTTATTTGCACTCGGTTGACACTCTCCTATACAACTGTTGAACAGTCGATCGGCTAGCGACTGTATAGCGTCACAATCGTCTCTGGCTATTGTAGTGTGCGTTGCATGAACTGTGCGGCTTTTTTCTGGTTGATCAGCTGTGATATGACATGCAGCGTAAGTTGGGTCTGTCGGGATATCGTGTCTACAATACACGCGGGAGGTGTGTGGACTTGCACTTTGTCATATTCCAGGTACATTTTTTTCAAGACTCGGATGGCTTTTGGATCATATCATAACCACCGTACATATTACGAGGTGACATCTTCGACAGTTTTCAAGATTAATACATATCCTTGCTACGGACACGTTCACCAGGTGAGCTTACGAAATTGTATGCCTAAGAGGTTTCACTTATGAAGAATTATCCCCAATTTTCCTCGTTTGTTCCGGTGTTGAATTAATGAGGCTTAGTTCGAGCCCCGCTGTATGGGGCCACCCTATTATGTAAAGAGGAAGAATATGTAGAATACGTTCACCGGGCAATGGTTACCGGGGAAAGTTTACAGAAATTCATTACGACTATAACCAATCAGAAATGTCCTCACTATCTCGCTGTCATTGGTTCGACAACTGTCAAACGAATGAGTCCCCTGCGACTCAAGCACCAGGAGAATTCGAGATTATTAGCAACTATCTCACATTCCCTGACGTATTACCACCTATAAAGATGTTTGTAACCCGAAGTACAGTAAAGTGGTAACTATCCACAGCTCCTCCTGGTCTATTTCTACTACGTCGAGATTAACATTGACCCAGGGCTAATTCATCACTCGCTATTAATCTCACGAGTTCCATTATCACGTGTTCCCAGAGAAAGGTAAGGTCATGTTAGTAAATGCCACGGTTGACGGTGCACAATTTCCTTGCGAACAGCAACTCTGTTCGTGTACGCATTATTCTAGGCTGTAAGCGGATTTTCGACTTTTCCGACCTCGTTAGATTGATTACTTTGGCATTACTTAACCTATATATATTGCCAGCAAAATCAAGTTTGTTCATCATAGTCCGGCTGAATCGCATTAAGAAGCCTAAACGAATCTTAGTACAACCCTATCGGCATCTAACAAAATGATTGGCTAAGGAATCAGGAACAAGAGCTCGCATGGATGGGGTTGTCGTCTTAAGAGAAAATGTGGATGATATCGTGAAAAGGTGTCCAATAAAGCACAATCTTTATTGTCCCTCTCACTAGTTGCCATACCACACGCGAGCGCGCATTTATGAATCAGAATTCTAGTCCACAACAACCCCGGTTTCCGCTCACACGTCGTGTATACTTCTGCTCGGTTTGTGTGTGTGACCAACGCCTTCTGTCGGGGTTTTCCACCTGCAATTCCTCTCCGGTTGGTCCGATCTCGTTGAGCGACGGCTTGTCCACTCGCTCTTGTTGTCCGCAATCTATCCACTGTGGGCTTTGACCGTATTTCACGGCCGCGTCTATACCACTTTACACACCTGTTTCCATTTTAGGCAGAAGATTTTCCATTTCATGCAAAAGCAAATCACTTTGGTACATTAGGATTTCCACGTTAGAATCTTGGACGTGACGGCAAGAACGCGATTGATCCAACTAGCCGGAAGGAACAACCAATCTTAATTAGAGCACTTCGGATTGGCTACTTTGATAGAAGAAGTGATACAGGTTATTC
>LUCH01018318.1:0-15710 GCA_013368495.1 Paragonimus heterotremus
CAACAAGAAAACAAACATGAGCCAAAGGCCCAGTAAGCCATGCACACGACTTACACAAACGATAACTAAAACGGCGCCGACAACACAGCAGCACGCTCCGTTACGCGATTCAAATTCAACCTGTGCGCGCCTGCTGGTTTCGACCGCACGTTACAGTACTGTGTTTCGGAGACGCGAATCTATTATTCCAGTAGGGTTATTCACTTGAGCTCATCCCTCAGGATCTCCGGGGAGGCCGAAGCTAAACCTCGTGGTCAGACTGCAAGAAAACTGCACCGGATTCCACAGCACAGCAGTGCCTGTTCAGGCAGATATCAGTGAACAGTCCTTTGTGTGTCATTAGACACAGTCTGTCAACACGCATCCGAAAAGCATTGTGTAGTCATTATACCGGCGTAATCTCCAACGGACAGCTGATCGTGCGCAACCACAATGCGTGCCATGACACCCTCGTCGGCCTTTTGAAGCAGACTCAACAGACATTAGCACACTGGCGAGTGGTTCGGATGCTCAACTTGATAGTCTTTCAACAGGTCAAAAACTGCTGCGACACAACGTAGACAATGGCAAAAGACTGTTACGGTTGTGTGCAGCCTACGGTCGGGCACCACTTTTCAATATAGTAAGAAGCACGGGGATCGCCCTGTTCACCAAAATCATGGATGCAAACCAATTGAACGGCAGTCTGGTACAGGTGACGTCAAGCAGTCATCGTAAACTTTGAAGGAACCAACGGGGCTGGGTTCATGTCATTTTGTTGTTACTTGCCCAGAGGGCATACACTGGTAAATTCGCGAAAATTAACTCGAACTCGTGTTAAGAAAATTTAGAAAACGCTTGTCAGGAAACCCCGGCGAATGAATTACGCAATTCGACTCAAGTATGAACGTAGCAAACAAATCGCAACGACTGCGACAACTTACTGTGAAGAGATATGTTTCGAAGAAGCTATGCAACTGCGACAGGACTAAATTCCCGTCACGTCGATCAGCCCTATGAACAGCCGTCGCTTGACTTCACCTGGCTCTAAACCTGGTGGCAACCGTCAACGACATAAACGCAAGCTGATCAAAAGCTTACGTGAAGATCGCAGGCACTACCTGGTCGAACAATCGAAAGACATGGACCAATTCCTTACATCCGGAAATAGCAGAAAGTTACTTTCCATACATCGTAGCTGTGCTGGTTACCGAGTCTGTGTAACTGACCAACCACTCGCGCTAACTTGATTGATGGGGTGGAAATTCTGAGGAACAGTTCAGCTGGTCCCAACCAGACCATACAGATAAAGGGATATGAATCGTCAGTTATTGCGTTCCGGAGGGCTCGCATCAGAAGCAGAACTGATCATAGAGCCTAGGCTGTTGAAGAGTAACAAGGCTCCAGGATCAGGTATTCTCTATCTTCTTTTAAAAGGAGCTTAGGGGAGGTTGATGTCATAACTGACGAAACTCCTTAAGACGATTTACGAGATAGGAGAGGCTCATAATTGTCAGTGATGATTCCTTTTTACAAAAATGCCCCCCCCCTGTGGTCTAGGTGGCTACACAGGCAACAGTCTAACACCCAATGCGTTCAAGTTACTGACTAGTCCATTGAACCCAAGGGAAGTCAAAGACGTGCAGAAAAAGGCTTTATTTTCATCGAGAGGCACTGATCACTTTACTCTGTGACAGATCTTGGAACACCGGTACTCTTACAGACAGCTTTGATTCGGATGCACATTACCTTCTCCGAAACGACCCCCTTCGCAAGGGAGCCTCAGAGTAATACGTGAAACTGTTAAAATCAATCTATGCCTAACATGGAAGTAGAGTGAAGATTTATAGACAACTAGCACAGGTGGTTTACAGGGATGTTCGGTTTTCTTTCCTGTTAAATTTTGTCATATACGATATCCTGGAAGGTATGTTTGAAGAATGAGTGCGGTGTTCAGTTTCTGCATGATACTAGGTTGACCGACTAGTAGGGCGTAGATAACAGTCCTGCTTAACCCCATCATGAACAAAGTTAAGGACCAGGACGCGTTGTATGGAATGCGCAAAGAGCACTCAATGCGGAAGATGCTGCTTGAAGACTGGGGTGTTCTAACTCCTACGCTCTTCATTTCAAGCAATCCGCCTGAGACTACGGACACCTTCATATACTTGGATAGTGCTTCCCTCAGCCTGTAATATAGTTGATGATATATCATCAAGAATACCAAGGGCACGAGTCGCTTTTGTCTACGTGCATCACCTGTGATGTCGAGAAGACGGGCTGTCGCTGAAAGGAGAAGTAAATAATGTTCGTGTGCCTTTTGTTTTTATTCCGAGGACTTCGCCTGTTCCAAAATATAACCACAATTGCTGTGTTTAACCAACGTTTTCCCCGCCAATTAACACACATCAAGTGGGGGCAATCACATGAATAACGCGGCCGTTCACCGGTTCGTACTCCGGGACGCTCGGAATAAGCGATCAACTGGTCAAATAATCAGGGTATGTAGCCTGTCATGGTTAGGTCACGTATTCTGCATGCCACCTGGGCGTTTGCCGTACCGGGCATTGCATACTGAAACTATCAACAGTTGGGTAAAATCGTTTGGTGGTCACGAAGTACGAAGACTGACTGTTCTACTGAGTAAATTGAGTAGGTGTCGCCTACCCGGATGGAGTCTTCTCGATCATCCAAATCGTTGGTTAAAAACACTACCCGTGTTGGTATCACACCGCAGTTAGTGGCCTGTCTGTATTCACACTGCTTTCACTTCTTCCATTTAGTCCTGTTTTAACCATTTTTCTTCTTTTCTTGGTAAACTTTCCTGCTTCTAAGTAACTTCATGTTGTTATTGGGCCGATGGACGGTCCGAGCCATTGTACTCTATAGTCAGGCTCATACCCGCTGTGAATAAATGATACCAGCGCAGTGATGCTTCATGTCATCCGCGCTGGATGAAAAAAGATTCCTACCTTATGGCCCCCGGCCTTCTTCTAGAAGTGCCAGCATTCCAACCGTATTGGAGGATCCAAATTGTGGCGGCTGTTTTCAATTACACTAACTACAGTACCACACTGCAAGTTGATGGCGGTAACACAGTAGGTCGGCTAACTAGGCCCTCGAAGTGTTCTGCCCAACAGACTATCCTCCTCGATCCATTATGGATGTGTGATGTCAGTCTCGCTGATAGGTTCACTAATACACGAACGTCTGGGTCACTCGTACGGATAAACTTGCTAGCGTCACTTGAAGCAACAGCGGTTTCTATTCCATTAGCTTTCACCGTTAACCAAGCATTACGATAAGCGATCAAGCCATGTCTCCGTTTATGTGGATATCCCTCCTAGCCCTTCTATATGAGCTGTCATGGGATTCATCCTGTGTGATATCCATAGGGAATACTCTAAGATCCAATGTTTGCTCAATTAACAAATAACTATGCCCCATGCTATACCTACTTCGTGAATAGTCCGAGAGAATTGGGTCCACCATTCGTCAGGATCCTCGGGGTGAGATCTGGGTAGTTGGCTGTTTACATTGTACCGACGGCCTGACCAGTGCTCCGACCAGTCATTGCCAAGTGAAAGTAAAAACAAAACGACAACGTACCAGCGCATGGCCTGAATCTAAGTACGTGTTTCAATTAGAATGACAGTCCAGAACGGAGTGACGCCACCTATAACTAACAGCTCATCTGAGACTAATTCTGATTTAATGGAGGGCTCAAAGTATAACAATGACACATAAGATGTCTAAAAATGGTGTTGGACAAAAATAATTTTATTATTAAACACTCCACCGTTGCAACAAGGAGGACGCAAAGTACGCATTCACGGTTAGTCATGGACTGCAATCAAACGTACGTCCGACGCTGTACACACAACGGTGAAATAGTTCCATCTGTGGTAATTGTCATGCATCCTCTCACAAGTGGGATAATATTAACGTCCTACCGCACGGAAAAGGCAGCAGAAATAGCACTCTGTCCGCCATCAATTGGTATTTCAACAATGAAACCATTCAAGAGGCTTAGAGTCACAGATGCTTCTCACCCATGTGAACCTATGAGTTAAGCATCAATACTTCAACAGATGTCTGACGATCGTCAGGCTCTTCACTCCGATCACGAACAGAAATCGCATGACTGCCGAGAACTTTATGGTCAGTACAAGGACTGGAAAGATACAACTGGAGTTTGAGGATAAATCAGAACGTAGTAGTAGTAGAAAAAAGAAACTGGTATCTGCTGGCATTTCATACTCTTTAGCACTGAACAACGAAAGCTGGTAATAAATATACACACATCAGAGTACTGAAGCAGGATGGGCAACAAATGGTCAGTCACGCGTGTACCAATTGATTAGGTTTACAAAATCCAAGGTTTGCGAATAACGGCTTGTGCCAATACGATTAGTTGAGAGCTAATCCGCATAGCTTCAGCGAAACGCACTCCAACCTTAGAGAATAATTCAGTAACCTCCAGCCAGTGTGCCTCGCGAGCGACGAGATGAACAATCTAGGTGGAGCTGTCACATTCTGAAGATAAATCGTTTATAAACTTCAATCGTTTGTCGTAGGCGGTAGTTCAAACATCGTCACAACAACAAGTCAGGTTGCTCAACTCTCGTTTGTCTGGAAGACGAATGTATCGATGATGCAGACGGCAGGTGACGCAAAACTGATGAGCACCGCCTGGGATTCACTGTCAGACTCTATCATTGTTCGAAGGATTACACGCTGAACCGTTCAAGCCAGTTCGCTCAGATCATGTGCACCGGTCTGTGGTCGAAGAATAGCTAAGGGTCTACTGTTAAAGACTTCATATCGTTTGGCCTTGTTACGACCGCACAAGTCGGCTCTTTAGGAGAGTCAACTAGCATGTAACCGGTAAGTGTAAAGAAACATCAAAAACCTCAACCAGAACCAACTGCACAAAAGTGTTTGTCACGACAAATGAGCGCCGCTTTGTCATGATACAACTGCAGTCGATTGAAGGCAAAACATTAAAATCAACAGGATAAAATCCACTAAAGTCTTGAAACAAATAGCGTCGACCCATTCAATAAGTGTCCATTTAAAATCAAACTTCATCACGCGCTGTCCCACCGCCTAAATTTAAATCGTTCGTTAAAACTTCTTACTATCCGCTGCGCAAGCTTCCATGAAAAGAATGGCCCGAATGCCCTGTAATAATCACCTGCCGGACGAACCACAGCAATGGCCCAGTAATATTGCTATTAACCTTAAATACTTGCAGGGATGTCGTGTAATACAAAGTGAAAACCAAACCACACCACGGATCTTGCTCAGAAAAGACAAGGTCTTCTACTTGACAGCAAAGGTTCTGAAAACATAAGGCCTGCACGAACAGTCTCAGAAATAATCAACGAACCAAATTACGGGGAGAAACACGGTGATTCATGTGGATGCGATTTCAGTGGACGGATTTTTCCTTTAACAAAAAGCTGGCGAAAGATGTACGGTACTAGAAATTGCACACCATATACTTGCCCGGAACATTGTGTAAAGGCCGTTTATTTCTGCTGTTTCGCCCAAGTCCCTGACATCGGTTGGCGAGGATTACCTGGAAAAAGCACCTACGTCTAGCATGTTCGGATTGTTCAGGCAGAATTGCTTGTGATTCGCCCTTCCTGTCATTTACAACCCAATGGACTGTTTAAAAGACATAGGCACCTTCAAGGTGACAAAGGGGAATAAACAGCAAGTCGCACCTCTTCCTCCTCTATTTCTCAACTGCAGCTTTCCTCTTTTTTTGGGTTCATCGTTATGTGGCAGTTAAGCACCAGTGTGAAGATGAGACCGATAGACTTAAAAGCGTTGTAGTTCAACGCCATTCCGGATGAGCAGAAGTTACAACCATCTTATACGTATACAACAGACTTCATAAAGAACACGAAGAGATGGACGCCACTGTTCAGGAACTTGTGCAAAATCGACCACGAATGAACCAACAAACTGGCATTATGGACTACGGAAACCAATTTTCGATCCAAACGGTCCCGTTTGATTAGAAAAGTAACGGCACTCATTCAGATATACGTACATGGTCATTAACAGAAAAACTGAATCCAATGCGTAGCTCTTAATTTACTGGTCACTGCATACAAACGTAAGCAAGCGTATGAGGATCCGAATGAAACTACACGCTCCATACAGAACTGAAGTGCCTAAGTAACCCCCGAGTGACAAACATTCGAACATCACACCAATGCTCCATCCAGTGATGACATGCATCAAACTAAATGGAAAACTGAAGTCAGGTAATGACAAAAAGTATCTTTAAAAAGGCCAGGTCAAGTTCTTGAAAAATTTGATACATTGTGACAACTTAACAAAAATGACAAAAGAGCAACTTAGTGATTGCATCAGTTTTTCTTGAGCTTTGAATTCTTTTCCGTTGTTTCCGTCGATCGAATGGGAGATTTCCAATAATAAAGCAACTGAGCCACCAGAATGTAATTACACAATGTAGACAAGATGTACGTGAGGATGATCAAATTGTCCCCTGTTTCCTGGATAGATGTGAATATGCGGGCGGTTGATCCAAGGGCGAACAGCAAAAGGGTTATGGCTGAAAGCTGGCCCGTACTTCCGTTGCGCCAATTAACCATTATTTGTAGAAACTACAGAAAACGGTGAAAACTGTGCAGTGAAGCGTACTGGACAAATACTATTTGAAAAAATTTCAGAACAGAAGTTAAACAGTGTGGAGACGACAGGATTTTGGCATTTTAGTCCATGTTACAGGAGCGGCCGACTAACGAAACGAAAGTGTACGATGCACAACAGGTGTGCTGAATAAGGGATGACGCGGATATTAAGGTCATACTTCCAACCTTCACAGAAGGAGCCTACAGTAGACGACCCACAAAAGGCTGAGTACGGCCAGCCTTCATAAACTCCAGGTAGCAGGATACAGTATTGCTACCGCAAAAGATGCCTGGCTTGGTTTATTACTGGAGACTCGTTATGAAATGTACAAAAATATGTAACAAGCACACATCATATTCCACAGCCAACATATATTCACATTCACTGCCCACTGTACAGTGCCAGTTCCTTTGTTAGAATGCTTCATATAAAACCTGCACACATCATAGACTGTCGTTCCCAGTTTCTGGTTTTATTGCCGTCAAGGAGTGACCTCAACTTCAAAGCAGCAGTAGTTCATCACGATTCGTGTCATACTGCTCCCCAGGAAAGTGAAATATGTAAAAAAAAGTAGCCAGCGCCAGAATTGGAGATAGTATGCTTGATAATCTGTACCGCCACTGACCTAATCACCCCAGTCAACTACGACAAAACCTCAATCATAACCACAGCTTTCACAGATTTATCAAAAATGGCAGATAATTTCAATAAGACTCAAATCTGCGTTGGCGTAAGCCAAGTGAGATGTTTATCTGATTAGGTGCAGTCGACCCATCATGCACAACGTAGTTCGCGTCTGAATATTTACGTTTGTTTTAAAGGATATTGGATGTGTGCATAAGGTGCCTTTCTACTTTGCCAGTTAGACAATAAAAGTTTTTGGTTCATAGCGTCGAAACTAAGGTTTCGAGAAAATAAGCACATGTTGCGCTCATCATTCCTGTTCGACATTTCCGTGAATGATGCATACCTAGCCCAGAAAACGGTCAATTAATTTTAACAGTCATATCTGGCTTAACTTCTAACTTCTTTTTGACTGTAACCAAAAGGTCACTTGTTTGATAACACTACCATGACAGTATTAATAACAATAGTGTCTCATTAAAATAACAGTAAAATGACTCTCCGACTAATGCGACAAAGAGTGTTTGTTGCTACATAACACGCGAGGTCAGACTAAGAACTGCTAAGCTGCTTAAGTTCAGGTAGGAGCGGTCGCGAGGATCGGGTTTCAACCCACGACCGTGTGACTAGCAACGGGGTGTCACTGTCACGCAGACAACGCTACCTATGATAAATACGAAAAACAGGGAGATAGAGGAGAATATCGATTAAAAAAGTATATAAACAGTCGTCAACCGTGTACCCAGAGAGGACTCACTTTGGAGGACAGCATGATTGGGACGTTCAACGTTTGTAGAGTGTACAGGACAGACATCGGAATGATGGGAGACAAAGTCATAGCAAGTGCAGCACCATACAAGGCCACAAATGCAAAGCCGGCTATTTGCGATACTTCCAAAGCTATTGCCATCCAACCAATGAGGAAGGTTTGAAACGCCAGAAAAGTTGCCTCACCATATGAACTATATGAAACGAAAAAGAATGAACACTGTGCAATCATTAGGAACAAGCACAAGATGTACAACAACCACAGTTTCTCACATATAACTTATCAAAAAGCAGGGATAAGTAAACCGCTCCTGACAAAGGAAGGAGACTGCCCAAAATCAAAAGGGTAGTTGATAGGATGCTGCAAATTACGGTATGACCATCTACAAGGTGGAATATGAACAATTCTTTGGACAGAATGCCCCTCGAAGTAGAAAGCAGGAGAAGCGAAACTATTTGAAAAAATTCGGTCCAATAACAATATATCGAAGTTAAATAGTGGACAACACACGATAATTCCGATATCCCCTTCAGGTTACTTGCGATTTAGGCATTAGTAACCAGATTGATTGATGCTTCGTGGTACACCTAACACTGATGTATACATCATTTTCGTGTAGAATATAAGTGGGATTCATTCAGCCATATCGAATACACTGACTGATTACATCCAGTATTCTTGGTATATAACACTTCATAAAACGCTCTAACAAACGACGTATTCCGATTCCGTTGTATCCACTTACTAGAGAAATGGGATCCCGTTGTTATGCACTCCTAACATGTAGCAGGCCTCGGAATTCGAGCACGCTTGACATTACCGACCAGGGTATTTGATGCAGCCTCTAAACGCAGCCTACGAAGTGGACGCGATGAGAGTTCAGTAAGAGTTCGGAGGTTTAAAAAGTTACTTCAAGTCGAACACCATCCATACTTGATTGTTTATCTGAATGTGGAGGCTGCAACCTAATTTGGACGGTGTTCAATTTGAAATATTAATCTAAATCCCAGAACTCCTATAAAACACTTAAATCATGTTAAGTTGGTTCAATGAAGTCAGTAACTTCAACCTAACTGAGAAGTCCTGATCACATGGTTATTGACAGAATAGAACAGAGTGATTCTGCTTATCCTCCCTTCGAAATGACCGGACACGCCGAACACTATTCGCACGAGCTGTCGCTGAGTGTCTGGATATGACTATTCGGTCATGTCATACATGGGATTACTGGTGTTGTGGTTAATATGATTGGCTCAAAAGCGCGAGGGCCGGAATGCAAACTCCGGTCCGGACGAGAATATGCACTACTGATGACGTCTAATAGGAACGATCGGGGTTGTCACATTTCCTCAACGAAGCCCGACTGTTTAATTAACCGGTCGAGTTAGAGGTACTCAGTCGAAGAAATGGACAAAGACAGATCAGTAATAGATCACGTCGTTATCAGCGTTACATTATACTCGTGATATGAAATGTGTACAGCTGGACAAAACGAACAAATATTGTCTGCTGCACACACCTTTTGTGCTGTAGTGGAGGTTTGTTGTGATGCCATACTCACACTAGCTGCCAGCCAGCGATCGTCAACCACTCTGGTGACTGGCAACACAGTCCAAATGTCAAAAGCACAGTTTTTAAAAACATCTAACGAGTGTCAGATATTCATGACACATTTGAATTTCAGTCTAGGGTCGCCGACACCAAAAGTCTGTTCACATAAACATCCTAACAAAATGAAGGTACCCTAAATTTTGCAAGTTGGCGCTTGGCTAGACACGAAATTCCCAGACCTATAAATCGGAATATGACAGCAATTTACGTTAACTACAAAATTATCTAGGTTAAAGCTTTTGGATGAATGTTAC
The DNA here is from genome assembly GCA_013368495.1 of Paragonimus heterotremus. NCBI lineage: Eukaryota > Metazoa > Platyhelminthes > Trematoda > Plagiorchiida > Troglotrematidae > Paragonimus > Paragonimus heterotremus. The sequence goes on from LUCH01018318.1 coordinate 9,910, forward strand.
TGAATTTATGAGCTTACACACCACAGCCTTCTCACCGAAAAATTGGAAGTGACACTGAACTAAACAAAGATGCTAAAATTAAGGGTTTACCTATTAACTAACCGTCTTATGATACAACCACTTACGCAATCTGTGGGAGCAGCGAAGTATTCAAAGAGATTGCACATTAACTTAAGGTGACCATACAAACTCATCTCCACTATAAGTGCACACCAGTGTCCGTGCAGTACTTCCCAGAAAACCAAAAAAGGTATAAAATATGACGCAAAACAAAAACGGTTTCAGGAAAACAGGACTTCCACTTGAAAAGGAGTGTTTGATGATTTCCGTGGAATGTCACGCACAACGCAAAATGATGTACAGCAATCGTGAGACAGAAATTCTCATTGTTCCTTAGTACGGACACAAAACGTCTTGCTTTGCCAGATGAGAATCACTTAAAAGAACATTCATTTTTGTAGGCACGATCTGATTAAGGACTGTAATTAAAGGAATCTAATCATGGAATCTGTTAAGTTTTCCCCGACACTGCCATATGTACGTTCATAAAACATTGACTGATTAGTAACCATTTTGTACCCAAGCGCATGAACGAGAAGAAAATAGGCGAATCTTAATGAATGAAAACTGGACACTTTGAACTGAGATCTCTATCCACATAATATGGATGATTCGTGGGAAGTTTTGTGAACACGAAGCGAAAATCACACTTTTAACTTCGGTGGACACTTTTAACGAGGCCATGCTGTGCTGAGTTGTGGTACGCCCAAGCAGCTCTGTAATAACTCATTATCAGTTTTGACCAGAGTTAATTTTCTGCGCATACGAAACGGCGTATTGGTGGTATCTTTGGCACTTAATTATAATTTTCATCGTTGCTTCACGATATCCATGAGCCCTGCTAAATACTGATAATTAGTACAGTTACCACCGTAAGCAAAACCATACGGTTGCCCAGTTGACACTGTAAGATGAAGCTCGATATCAGTATTGAAAAGAACCAACATTCATCAAGGGCACCAACGAGATCCACACCTATCCTACCTCTGCTTTCCCCTGAAGGGGACCATTTCGATGTTCGTAGCAACATGTAGAATGTATTCGAGATATTTCTGTATAGGTACACACGCAAGACTGCGGTGTGACTCCCTGAGAATAAACCGTTTAACGACCTCGGCCGCACCATTTTTGCCGTTGCTGCTCCAAAATTCGTCTATAACCAAGCAGACCTGGTGTGCTCTTCGTTAGTACACTCCACACCAACACGTTTACCTGTAATAACGTAAGTTAAGTGTGTACACAATTGCTAAACGTTAAATTCCAGAAAAAAGTTGTAACTACTTCTCAGGCGTCGACTTAGAGAGCTCTGCTACTAACACAGAGCTGAACTCAATGGTGCATTCGATGTGTCTCATTAACGTGCACGTGAAAATGTAAACCTTTTCGACTGACACCATGCTTTATGAGCCTTTTCTATTGTGGCACAGAGCATGCGATCAAGTGGTTCATCATTTGATAATCATTACCTTGCTCCCCGATAGCTTATTAGTGTCCTTATGGTGAACTATACTTTGATTCCAAACCTATGAAAAAGGAACAAAATGGTTAATCAATTGAGGACTTGCTCCCTGTTTGGAGAACACGACACTCATCTTTCCACCGGTGACAAACAGAGTAGGCTTTTCTATAATTCCGTCGTCTGAATCCCAAACTGAGCCCTGATGGATTTAGGCAAATGAATTAGGGTTTGTCTGAAATCGAATCTCATTATCGGCTAAATAAAGCAAAAGTAAAAAAGTGGCAACATCTCATCTCTCATTTGAACTCAAGGGCACTACACTAATCATTGTCGATTTAGTAAACAGATATGATGGGCTCATGATAACAGGCTCGCCGGGTTTGTAACATTACCTGGATGTAACCATCACAACCAGCAGATCGTGTTCAGATGACCAAAATCGACTGGTTCTCCAAGAGGTCATTTATTAACGGTTTTAGTCACGTACAGGAAGAAGAAGAAATCGGAAGTAAAACGAGGGGAAGATCGACTTGTGCTTTGAGTGTACGCGAACTAGTTTGCCGCGCTGATCCACGATCAAGTAAACTGACTGTTAGACCCCAAAATCAGAGCAGCTACCTCAAGCTGAGGACATATATAAGGACGGACGCCCGTTTCGACTGAAGTGAACAGTAACATCAGTTTCAACCTGAGTAGCAATGATGGATTGTTCGGTTTTAAACGAAAGCCTGAACAATTTTTAAACAAGAAAACACTGCCGAAATGCACAGCAGCAATTGTAACAGTGGTATTGAATTCAGTGAACAAATACATCATTACTGATGCAGAGTCTGGGATTTGGATAACTTCGAGTTGAATGTCACTCAACCGATTGTAGCTTTCGCATTCCCAAAGATATTTCAGCTAGCCCATTTCGAAAAGAAGCACTAGACTCGACTTTCGCCCTTGCTGGAGTTCATCAGCAGGTAGGGAGTTCAACTCGGGCCACGCTTTCAGGAGGCGACTGTGCTGACCACTATGTTACTGAACTCACACCAGATATGACTGAATTAGCATTTATGAAAGTTCAGCCACCGGGGCTCTTGAAAGGTAATCAAATAACCCGATCAGCTCTACACGATATAGTCACTGCCTGACAATTCTAATCGATAATACACCGTTAAGTTTTATGAGTTGGGCCGAAAAGTTCGACCCGCTGGGCAACGTGTTGGATCACTTATCGGTGAACGAAAATTTGACAACGCCCAAGCGACCAATACACATAAGTGAAAGTGGTTGAGCGTTCAGATGAGGTCAACGGCGAAGTAGTAACACGGCTGCCTTATCAGTGTGGCCGGAATTCAAATTCCCGCCGTTGCAGGGGTATGTGCTACTGACAAGCTATAACCTGAACAAAATTCGAGTTCTGCGCATCTTTCCAAGAGAGGCTGTTTAGAAAGTCCACCTGAATGTAAAAAACGTGACCAAATGTAGATGATATTCAATCTACAAACAACCACTAACAATTGTCGCTCCAATGTCAAATCAAATGCTTTTACTTGGGTCATCTTGATGAGCACAGACATCTGGAGTTCGTAATAGATGAGTCGAAGAACAGTTTCTGCAATGCAAGCGGAGAGACGACTGTTCGGTAGACTATGACGTACGGGAAGTACCGTTGTAGTTTACACGGAATTTGTGTCACCGTGTGACAGTGGTACGAACTTAGGGTATATCGACCAATTTCCAGGCCATTTGGCTGACTCGTCGAAGGTGTCATGGGAAACAGACAGCTCGAAACGTGGCCTACCCGATTCGGGAAAACATGATTATGCAACATCCAACTAGTCACAACTCAATTCTCCTTCGCCGGAGTGTACATCCAACAATTTCGGGTGTGACTGACGCACATCAATGTTTCAAACCGCCTACGGCGCGCAAAATTTTCACACCAATGAGTAGAACACTAATAACGGGATGACATGCAGTCTACGTTGCAATGCAACCGTTTCATCGAAATTTTGGCTTCGTACTACACAGCGGTGTCGAGAAAGTGCAAACCGTATGCCAGAGATTCATCCGTGAAAGTGGGCCGTGCGCACATGAACGCTCGAGGAGTAATCGTACTTTAACGTGGTCGGCCGGCTGGCTGTTCAACAAGTCCCGTGACGGCTGTAGTTGATTTACTTGGAGCAAACAATAGCCGGTCGGTATTTGGTTCTAACGGCCAAAATTCGTTGAGAGTACTCATCAGGTTTTTTTACTCCGCAAACTCCGGTCACACATCTCACCATACGAACGGTAAATTCTGAAATCAAGATAATAATTCGGAATCAACTTTTGCTACGTATCTCAAATTCATCAGAGTCCGCCAATCGCTGGAGGCGTCCACAACACTAACAGGAAAGGTATAACACTTCAGTTCGCCAGAAGACTTTGCAGGTGACAGTGACATACGAGCTTCGCCCAATGTGAAACGCACGACAAACGTAACTTTCAAATAAATTATTAATTTAAGGTCTCTCTATCCTCTTTGAAAAGTGTCGCATAAGGTCGCCAGACAGACGACTTTACAGAGGCTGAAAGCGGAGATGCGAATGTGCACTAAATTATAGCACATCACGGTAAGTTGATAAGCGGTCTGAGTAAAACGAGATACAGGTTAAATGGCCTAAGCCGGCCCGTTCAGAGGAGTTTAGCTACGGTAGTCCAGACGGTCTTCAGTCGAGAAGTATGAGGCTTAAACTATTGGACCGTTCCATGTCCGAAACTCATTTCCTCAACTCTCTTCAATGACGCTAGCAATAGATTATCAATGATCGCAGTCCTTTGTTTCACCTCAGCGTGTGAAGTCCTTGATGAGATATCTGCGGAAATAAATGATATGTAATGCAGTCGCAAGCCTTTGAATAATCGAAAAGGCGTCCGATTGCCGACTGACAGGGGACTTGCAGCGTGTGTTCGTCTGAAATTTTTCTACAAGTCGAAAATATGGTCCATACGTGCGCAGAATGTTCGCATGCCCTCGACGTTGACCAATGGCTGCCTCCGCTTGTTAACCTGATCAAGTGAACAAGGCGGAGCATCGTCGACGTGTATTTTGGCAGTCTCCAATTATGCGACTGACAATTGAGATGATAAAAGTGCGGTCAACGCCAGCTTGGTTACACATCCCAACATCAACCGAACGCCTGTTGAACCGCGCACTGTTCAATGAGGTTGCTGATAGTGAGAATAAAATGCGGAACGGTCAGGTAATAACTTATTTACGGAGTATATCTTCATCGATATTCTCATTCATAACGGTCGTGAGCCGCCGTCCACTACAATGGTGGCGCGAAATAACCTAGAAGAAAAAAATCAGCAAAGAAGGCAAAACTTGATAAAACAAAGCTAAGTAGGAGAATTAGAAATAGCATGAATGTACGTACGCTGCTGACTGCAGCACATGCATTACTGACGCGCTCTAACAAGAACCGAACCTCAGTACAGTGCTTCCTTTCAAAACGGATTGGCTGAAACAGTTACGTGAATAGGAAAACCGCAACTAATTACGGGTAATGTTCAACTCCTATGAATTGGGTTTGTTTAAATCGCTTAAAAACGGTTAAGTACTATGACCGTGAATACTGACCGAAACCAGACGCAGAGCACGATTATGTAGCATTATCGTAGCTAACCGCATCAAGCGCTGTACACACAGCTTCGCGTGGAGGCACGGAATAGTTGTAGTTCACTGTATTCAAACAACAGACGTGTAGATTGGCCAGACAGATCATAAAATAATGACACTGTAGTCTTTCCAACCGAAAAACCTCTGCGTCATGGCGATCAATGTAATCCGTAAACGACAGGTGAAATTGTGATAGGTACTCTAACCCCTTCATACGTCTATACCTCCATTACCACTAAAAAGGCGCTTCCATATGATAAGCACAAACAAAAGCATCGAAAGACATGGCCACACCGGACGACGCAAAGCCGTCTTTCAAGCCGTCAAAATTCAGGCATTGTTTAGGACTTATTGAAATACCCGAAATTTAGAAGCGACCGCGAATTCTAGAGCGGAATTGTTGTAGAATGAAAATAATATCATACCGCATTAAGTTCATCATCTGATTGATTAATAAAGGTGATTTAAGGCATGCTAAGTATGTAGAGTGAAGACAACTGGGACGGACCCCTCATGCAGACTGGTCTCACACTGACATCATGGGGAGTGCATGTGACTGCTGCTGCACAGCTTTTTGTACGACCCCAGTCGACAGTCTCCCTGTGTAACCCTTGGAGATGGACATCAAAG
>LUCH01018319.1:0-15693 GCA_013368495.1 Paragonimus heterotremus
GATCAGTCAATAATGCTATTCTCGTTCCTCTGGTCGAAAGTGAGCACCAGATGAACACTGAACAAGCCTTTCATCTACCACGTCCGTCTGTCTTGTGTAAGCTAACCCTCAAAGGCTGTCCAAATGGGAACACTCTGTGCTGTCGGGGCCATCGGAATCAGGTTGCATGACTCAGTATTATGTCAACAAAGGTGTTTTGATCCATCGCTGCTTCTACCATGGTCGACTTGCGTGTTCGTCTTCATGTTTTGATTTTCGTCATCACAGTGGGCATATCTGAAGCGCGTCATTCTAGGTCAGTACTTACATTTGGGGAATTTTCGATCTTTTGTTATGCTAAATACCGGACAAAAATCGATAGAAATTGTGATTACCTGTTAGTCTTAAATGGACGATGCCCATTCTCAACTGATTTTAGTTTTTCGTGCAAGCAGGTTGAATTTTCTATCAACTGGGTTGAACGAAACAAGTTGTTTTTGTTGCAGCTCGCGTGAATTATCTGACTCAGTCACCCTTTCACTAGACCCAGCACAATTTTACTGATCTCGGTATGCTGAACATGAAAGACTAAAAGGTGACGGATTAGACTGTTTAAGACAGACAAATGAACTTAACTTTGTCACAAGTAACTAAATAAGAAGTACGCTTGTAGAAGCTCAGGAGTGGGCTATTCGATGACCAGCTGGATAATCCTACAACGCGAAGTGGTTGCGACTCTACCTAGCGAACTGAGAGAAATAATTTCGACCGTCTGAATCACGTCATCAGTGGTTTCTAAACAACATTACATTGCAAAACTTTTACTAGCAATATAATCAGGTTATTTCACAATGACAGTCTACGGCAGTTCATCCTGTCCTACGATGAATGCACTGCTTTTTCAAATAGAATGCATATTGAATGCGTTCTTCATTTTTTGTCGGACTGTGTATGGTACTCTGAATATGGTGTCCAGTCTGAGGAAGACGTGGAGGATACAGTCTGTTATTCAGAAGGCAGAATAATCTAAGAAGCAGTGAGATACAGCAAAAAACCCTAAGTCAATGTTTACAAAAGGTGTATACAAGTAACTAGTACATCGCGACAAGTATGCTGCCCTTTGACACACTGAGCCCGGCTGCCTAGCCAGTGTCAGCTGATACTGATCATTTGTATTGCACGTGGTTGGTCAGGTATGTATGCAAGATTTGTGCAAACATAAAGCTAGTGGTTCACCAGCTCATTATTTTTCTCCTTACTTATGATATTTTTCAATCAACCAGCTGATTAATTATTCACTTTATGGAATTTTTGAATCCACAAATTGCTGTGTGACCAAAATGTTAATCATAGATTATCACCTGCGGTGTTGCCAAAGTCATCGTTGACAATTGACAGCTTAAAAGGTCAACGAAGTACCATGCCGTAAACCTCAGTAACCGACAGATGCGACACTCAGTCTACGATTTTGCATAATCTGACTAAATTAGACAGAAAACATACCAATTCCATCACGGTAGGGGGTGGAGCAACCTTGAGGATAAAGGAATCTGTATAGAACGTTCGATTGAATGAGTTATTGACTTGGTTGTAGAGTACACAAGTATAGTGGCCACTCATTCCTTCATTCGCTTGATACACACGACGATATTCCGTGTCCCACAAAGTGAGTCCGGTGCCTGCCATTTTCATTCTGGCCGTTTCGTTCGATGTCTGATTGAGTCGTTTGATTTCCTCTTCGGTTAACTGTTTCATTAGTTCTGTGACCCACCAGCGAGTACTGTGTACGGAATCTTCCAACTGCTGCGACAGTTGCACATCCCAATAGACAGTCCAGGTGCCCATTTGCGGTTTCTGTATAATAGGCCACAGTCCAAGTGCGCGGCATGTTAAGTCAAACGTGCTTCCGTGTAAAATTTCCTGAGCCCATTTTGGAAATGGGAAGTGAAATAAACGGTGAACATCACTAAAAATAGCTGATAACGTGGATTTTCCGTAACATGCATTTTTAAGTCGTCTAACCTAGTTTTATGTTAAATACGAGATTAAGGACAGGTTTCGGTTGATGGTAATTCAGAACACTACGACAATGAGGTTCATGAGCTCACCCAGTATACAGGGATGCGTACAAACTACAATTATTTGCGACCACCAACTGTTTCTGTTACATCATGTTATCTCTTCGCTCTGAACATCATTGCGGTCGCTAATTGTCATTGGCCAGTAAATTAATATCGGCAAAACTCCTTTGTTTAGAAGAAAATTTTTCCTTCAGACGACAAACCCCTGTGATTCTTTAAGAGAGATAAAACTTTCCCGAAAGTTTCCGAATTAGTCCTCCTTACGTAGTCACTAGCGCAATCAAGTTGAACATTACCCATAAGTGATCGCAGCTGTCGCATTCCCATACACTTTCCAGTCGGCCCCTTTCGAAAAGAAGCACTAGACTTCCGTTTTGCTTTCATTAGAGTTCGTCAACAGTGCATATCCTTGCCACTGTCGGGACCAGAACTCCGGCTACGCTTCCATCAGACAACCGTGTTTGTCACTGCGCCACTGACCTCACATTAGGCACGACTGAATTCATAACAGGTGAACGGTCAACCACTTTCGCCTGTGAGTAGTGATCAGATTGCCCGATAGTCCCGATAGAAGACACAGTTACTGTCTGTTAACCTCAATCCATAACCCCGTGATTAGGACTTTCTAGACAGGTTGAAATCTCCGATCTCATCAGTAATAATTTTCATTCCAAAGGATTGTAGATCATCCTTCAATCTATGTATATCTGTCCATGTACAATATCCTTCAGGTGAAGCCTTTTGGTTTTCTATAAGCTGACTTCTTTTCAACAATGGGTTCTCTTTAACAGCCTTGTCAGTGCGAAGAAATGACGATATCTTATAACAGCTCAACATATGTCTTCTTTCAACATGGTTAATCTTTTCAACTTCACCTCTGATCTGACCCGTGAGTAAAAAACTGAAGGGAAACACTTAATACATTTCAGGATCAACTATTAAGGTTTTGTGACAGTAAAACCTAGATTAGTCACTGTGATATACTTTTTGTGCTAACAACAACCAAAAAGATAATCGTCTTCGGCTAAACCTATAAGTTACGGGCATGAGTATAGAAGTTAAAAATATGCAGCTGTCTTGAAAGGTTGATCAAAGAAAACATGTTAAGCATACTTCATATTGAATAGTAGATATATAATTTGGATGATCGGGCAGTGAATTTCAGTACAACCTACCCAGATCATTTCTTTAATGTATACAATGAAGAAGCATACTGTTTCAAAATATCCTGGTTCATACTCGTAACCATAACGATAGACTCCTGTAACATCCGGCTCCAGTAGCCGAATAGTTAGTCTGTCTCCTTCAATCAAAATATTTTTCGTTCCTTCCAGTGGTTTTCCAGGAAGATCAGATGGTGTGAGAGCAGATTTAGGCACAGTTCTGGTCCAGTAGGCTCGAGCCTTGGGAAATCGACCAGGTTTATCAAATACATTGATGCGAGATTGTCTTGTGGCTGGACAGTGTAATTGAACTGGGTCATGTTGTTTAGCTGGAACACCGCCAGACCAAATCCAGGTTTCCTCGGCAGTTTGAGCGATCAAGTCACCGATGACTATCTTTTCTTCAGCCTCCTTGAGAAACTTCAGGTACGGACATGGATTACGATTACACGGTTCCCAACGTCCTTGACCAGTTCGGATTGCATGGATAGCAAAATCGCTTGGTTCTGGAACGTTTTTATTAGGTTTCTTAGTTGCCTCGTAGGCGGCGAAATCTTCTGCTTCTGGTGGCACGGCACAAGTGTCGCCACCGTGACTTGGTTTCGGACAGGCACACAAACGCGTCCGCAAACCCATTCCCAAAGGACCGCATGGATGACTACACTGGGTAATGGTATTGGACCAAGGACACCATTCTCCTCGTTTTGGGCATGGAATTGGACCTTCACATGGTATCTAAAGAGACAACATATATAACGGTTTCATAATGTCATTTACGTATGTTTACATTATCGTGCAGGCAACCTAAGCATCAATATGTTGTACAATACTTTGTACAGAAGTGACGGTCAGTAAGTCTGCATCCATAAACAGAAGTGAAAAATTAAGTTACACAAAATAATTTGTTTACAATTACGGACGTTTATACGCCGTCAAGCGTGGTTAAGATTTTACTTATTAATTGACTGAATGATCGTGAATCTATCACCTTTTGCTAGTTATTGAAGATGACTGACCGTATGTTTACATGCAAGAACCTGCGCGTTAATACCTACACAACTTTCATGAGTATACTGTATTCTATCTTTTGAAATACGAAAGTATAATATTTGTCTAAAGTTATCCTTTTTCGAACTCTTCGTTTCGTTTTTTCTCTCGAAATATTTCATTCAGACGTGCGCCGGTAACTTAACTTAGTTTCAAACAACTCATTACGGATCAATCATCGTGAGATATTTAACGATATGTTTCAGAGACTTCAAAGTGGTTTACGACATCAAAAGCGGAAAACATTTTCGGTCATAATATAGCCAGTCGTTTTTTACTAGTTAAAGCTTCTATGAACATTTCTCACCAGTCCCAGCATAAATTATGCTTCCACACAAACTTAAACGATGATTAAGTGGACATGATCCCGAAAAGCCAACAAGAATACCTGAAACTAGAACTTCCTCCAATGTATTAACAAGTGAATCTTTTCGTCGCCGAAAACGATAAGCTTCCGTGATCTTCTAACGATTTAAAAATTCCGTATGGTAGTGATGAGTCAGTACGAAATGCTTGAATCTACCAGTTTTCTTGGTCTAATGGTGTTGTTCAATTCCGTCCGTGATTATGAAGTACATCTAGTCACAAGTGCAACGGATGAATTCTGTGTTGTTTACTGTTTACGCTGGTGTTGGTTTATGAGACTTACACCTTATATCCAGTCACGACCAACTCAACCCCCAACGTTTTATAATCATGACTACTGGCCTCCATATACACTGTATTCAGTTCTCAGAGGCGTCGACCATAACTTACTAGGTTGAAGGATAAAAAGCTGTGAACCTGGTGAAATGTTCCCACAAGACGTCACACTGAGTAATGGGGTGAACTTTTTTTGGTGTGGACAAGATAAAGTGGTTTGGTTAAACACGTACAGAATTGACATTGCGGAGTTAAGCAGCAAAATGAACGAGTAATAGACCTTGAACAAGACAATGTCTGAGAACCTCAGTCGGCTAATTGTTGTAGCCCATTCTCAGAACCTTGATAAGTGAGGTGATCCTGACACCTCTGTTCTTTAGCACATCTGCCTTCAAATTTACCTTGCACCTGCTGCTTCCATCTGTGGCTGCTTTAAAAATTTTTGCGTAATTGTGAAGATTTACATCCGATAATGCGACGACATATCACGTTTTAATGAAACTTTTGACACAAGATTACTTTTGACATACCACTTTCCACATGCCAGTTCAGCTTCCATCGTATGTCTGGGGTTCGGTAGTCTCCTATTTGGCCCACTAGATTTAATTGTTGTTGACTTCTTCAGAGCATTTCCAATAAATATATATCAAACACCCACTTTATACACAGTTTATTTGTGGGAAACTCGGCCATACCACTGCTTGCCAAGACCTACTCTGAGGCAGCCGAGATGCAAGGCAATTAAACAGCTTTCCGGAGAGATGTACGGTGTCCATGCCTCGTTCATTGAGAAAGTACGTCGAGTAAGCCAGCTTGGTACACCATCATCTGCCTCTTACTAGTTAGCTTGTGGATTTTCTCAAACCTCCATAGAGACTCTTGCAACTGATGACACGGTTTCGTCGGGTTAATAGGTCAGTTGGTCAACTACTGAAGCGTTCCATGGGGTTGCAGAGCCTAGGACGATGAAGTTAAGTAGCAATTCTGAACTGTCTCAAGCAATAAGAGTGGTTGGATATCATCCACGTCATGAATGGCGACGTTCGTCTTACTTAGTCTAATAACTAATCCAAAATATGCAGAAGCGAATGGAAGATTCTCTATGTATAGATTTCACGGAGGGCGCAGATTTTGCAGTAGTGCCTTTGAACGGTACTGTGTTGATCAGGATCGATCTGGTTTTTGTCTTTGCAGCACTTCTGAAATTAATATAAACTACGTCTTCCTTGTTCATCTGAAGGACTGAGGTGGCAGTAATGGAAACAGGATGCATCAGAGTTGTGGGGAGAATGCACCATCTTTGATCACTCCTTTGATTATGCGGAAGGATTCTGAAAGTGTGCCGTTCTTTCGTCCTTATCTGTTGGGTTCTCTCAAAAGAGTGCGATCAGCCTAATGGACTTCAGTGAGCGCCCGATCTTGTGAGGCAACGAATAGAGACCTCTTTCTCTGACCGACTGCAAAATCTTGGCCGGATATATAAAGACAGTATACAGCGGATGTTTGTGCTAACTGTTTTCTCTCTTCGACATGATGAACGGAAAATATAATGCTACTTTTTGATCATCCAATCCCGAATCCAAATTACTACTTTAGATACACGTGGTTAGCAAGTACTTGCAGCCTGCTGAAGGCATCACCATAAGACCTCCCCAAAAACATTTTTGGAAGATCTTTCGATAACTGTTGTAGTTCCCTCGAGTTGGTTCGTTCAATTAAGGTAAGTTTGTGTTGGCATGCTGCACATATTGAACTGTTGTTCCTTTTACCGAGAAGTGATAGATACAAAAATAAATGTGATTGATCAGAGCAAATATTTAGCGATCCTTGGTTAGCACATATGAGATGAGTCCAGTCAAAAAGGACCATTGCTTGCATTGTAGAGTTCTTTAGCGACAAGTAAACCATCTGGTTATCCCCTGAAGGCTGGATTCATGAAATTCTCAAGCAAAACTCCCGAAAAGTTATTTTTCCATAGGTAGACGTATAATGCTCAAGCTATTCCTGCTATCCTCAGCACACTCGGTAGTGATTGTGCCGATACTCGATTTGAACAGAGCGGTCTTGTTTTTTGATCTACCATAATTAGTAGTAAATCAAAAGCCTTGGTAATTTTTGACAACAATTGCCTATATATCGTTTTGCAATTAGTTGGTCAACTTTCCTTCCTACCTGAGGGTATTTTATTTACCAGAATTGGTTGTCCGATCTCAACGGTTGGTTAGATTCTATGACCGTGGTTTTAATCCATTTGGGGCTTCATCTCTCATACCATAAGAGGTATACACGTCGATCTGGTGAACCTCACAATTGACATAAGTCTACTTCGATTCGGTGCTTCTTCGTGGGCAATGTACTAAGCATGATCGACAGATTGGGTGAATTGATCACGAAGTGCCTGCAAAGGGTATTGACAATATTAATTTTCAAACCCTTTCATTTTCCATACGTCACACATTTAAATTATGGACAAAACTCATTGTCAACAAAGTAGCACCATGATACCATGATAGTTGGGCATACTGTTGAGTTTTTATATAGAGTAAAGTCTGTCTGATGCCCATAACGAAATTGAGGGTGTTTTTACGACACCATGTAACGCTGCTTGGTTGAGGAGATTTTTGTTTCGCACAAACTGGAGTTCCTGCAGAGTTCGAGTGGCTGTAGTTGATCCCCCATTCCAAAAAACTGCAGGTCGACTCAGACGCCTTACATGAGACCAGACTTCATGCAAATTACTATGTTGAAACACTATTACATTTTCTGGGAAAGAAAGTAACCAGAAGCAAACAGGACGTCTGGTGTGAAGTCAGAAACTCCTCAGTATTTTCAACGGAACGAAAAATGAAGAACAGGACTAATTTTCTCGCACCGTTTGACAGTCTACTAAATTCTCGCGTGAACATGTTCACTCTCACTTATTTTTGTATAATATAGACCAAGCGTCAGTTCTGAAATAATTTTACCCTAACCACCAGCAAAACGTTTAGCAGGAATCGTCAGTAACCAAATATCACTTTTCCCGGCTCAATATTTCATTGGTTGATTTGGTCTTGGTAAGTTTACTTCAAATAGGCAAAAAAACAATATGCATTATATGAAACTAATCTACTACGAGCAATACAAACTACTTCTGTCAGTAAACACTACAAAGCAACCATTGAAATTTATCGTATTGATGCAGCCAACGCAACTAATGCGATCTCTACAACTTCTTTATGGTCGGTTACTGAGTAGAGCAATAACTCCCAACTTCAGGTCTCAACCAATTCTTCAAAGCAGTTCACGTTTTACGAAGTGTTTTAAAGGAGCGGATAATTCACCATCGTAATCATAAACAGCAATACATCAGTGGTTCCACCTGATGCTTAACTGCCACACAACTATGAAAAAAGTAAACCCTGTACAGAAAGGGAGAAGGAAAGAGAGGAGGGAAAGAGATTTCTGTGAACTGTACACAATTGCATTCATTCATAATAACCATGAATGTGATAATATATTTCAGTGACTTATACCGATGTTAACTTTGAAACCTATAGATTTTGCGTCCATCATCCTAACCAGTAGAAGAAGCAAGTGTTTTTTTAGTGCGAAATTAGTGAAACAAGGAAATGTTAGGTTCTTACTGCATAAAATATTATTGATTCGGTGTCTGTATCATCAAGCTCATGATGCACACATTTTGTAATTGACACTAAACAGAAGATTACCACGTAAAAGCTTGGTTAATGTGATTTCGATTATAACACTGTTGGGAAACACTGCCCGAGGTGGTTGAAACGGAGATTATTACGACTTGGTCGTAATGTTGTGTTATTCTCAATCTGTTCATCAGCAGGCAATTATCTTCCAAATTCTAAATTCCTTTCCTCACCACTCGTCTTTAAATGCTTAAGTAAAACAATTAAGTAATGGCTTATTGGTGGTTTGCAAACAGTTTTTTTCATGGATAAATAAGCCATCACTACTTCCAAGGTGTTAGTCACATAGTTCCGAAAATGAATGTTGTATGTACAGTGGCAGCTGATTGATTCTGTTATTCACGAGTACAATACTGTAGTGCGGCTGTCCAAACGAAGACGAAAATTAAGAATACACTTTACCAGGCTCACCGACATATTCACCACTGTCTCACTAATAAATTGTCACTAGTTTACCCAAAACATACTGTCTAATTCCCCATGATCGCAAACGATTTCAAGCATAACGCACGCTATCCATCGGCTTGCTAGCTGCAAGTTGGACGTTTGCTAACTAACTGAAGACATTGGAACTGACTCTGTGCGCGGTGTAACCCAAATACTTACGAAGTCCACAGGTTTTGGTTTGTCAGTTGTACACCTGACAGTTCAGAGGATTCTAGACAACGAATAGCAAAAGACGCTTACTGATTGAATAAAAAGGTTAAACAGTAGAGTTTACCTTTTGCGTATCGATTCCCTGGCAGTATAATCCAGTTCCTCGTGGAGTTGGTCGGTTACAGAGCCTAACTCTGTGTCGAAAGCCGGTCCCACAAGTTACCGCACACGGAGTAAACGGACCCCATTCTCCCCATGCTCCGTTTATATTTGGACACAAACGTCGAATCGGGCATTCTCTGGTCTCCACACCCTCAGCCGCCCGCGTGTTCACCGCGCATGATTGATATAGTTCCGAATTGATTTCGTTGTTAATGCCCCTCACAGTCCACGCTCCAATACACGGGCGAAATCGAGTACTCTCCATGAAACCACACACAGCTGTACATTTCGTCCAGGCAGACCAAGCAGCCCACCAAGGCACGCACTGGGCTTGTGCAATGGCCATTTTGCAGGGTTTTGTTTCCTGTCGGTACAAAATATATTTAGTCACGATGACATGCTACCGATTGGCTACAACAAGTAGTATAATATGAATCTAGAAGAATAATAACTCGTTTCCCGAAACTATTGGCAATCTGTCCCCAGAAGACCGACTACGTTTTCCGTGGTATACTTTGACATGGAAACCACCTCGGTATGGTTGGTTGCCGATGTAAGTGTACGTCAGACACAGACATTAACGTGTGGTTCTGCAATGATGCATTTCGACTTGCTTGGTTTGTAACAATAAACACCTTCCAGTTTCAAGGATCTTTCTTGGACATAACGATAAGGCTAACTCAATCCTGACTAACCACTGGACAATTTAAATGGACTCTGTGGAATCAGGTATAAAACATTGACTTTTGATATAATTTATGTATGTTGTATGAAATAAGTTTTCAATAAGAGATGGCTACCTTACAACCATAACATGAAGGTCTGCTTTTAGAAACAACACGGAATGATAAACATTCACTTTTCAGAGCTTCGAATCTCAAATATGCATTTATATATAGTGCTTATAAGCATAAACAGATGGAAGTCTGTGTTTCTAGCACCTGTTCAACTACAAGGTGCCTGCAGCTTACAAACGTTAGTTGAGAGTATGCGTAGCCGCAAGTGTGTCACTGAACTGCCTCACATAATAGTACTATTTGTACAACTAAATTAAATCAACTACCATTTAAGTATACTTTATTAAAAACCGACTATTTCTGTCAGAATGTCTTCAGCAGTTTCCAACGTCTGGCCCAAAATTTAATACACCCAATGATCTGCTGTAAGGGCTTGAAAAAGTTGATTCCTCTTATAAATTTGAACATAACAATAAAAAGACGAATATTGGTGGTAGCATTACATGTTGCTTCCTCAGTACTAAACCACAATAACCGAGAATACGGATGTAGCACTGGTGTGGTTGGAGTAAAGGATTGAAATAGAAAAAGAGGTTGAGGACGGTGTGAAAGTGTTAGGTTAATCGTATTCTGAGGTTTACATACAACTGTGATTTTTACATTTAATCCTGGCTTAAGATTACAGTTCGCGACCACCTTAGCGAAGCACAGGTAGACAGGATTAGCTTAGTTTATTACACCCATGAGTAGCGATTGGCGATTAATCTGATGACTGGTGGCCAACATGCGTTTGGCGATAGATGAAGCCGGAAGTTTGCGTGATCTCGGGACGAATGAAGTAAACTGCGCTGTCACATTCTGAGCCCACTTCAACAGAGATTCCATCATTCCTGAGTTAAGGCACATATGTGCTGCCAATGTAATACGAACTGCAGTAGGCTGCAATACGAAATACTAGCATACACTGGTGTCCATCTTCTTACTACTAAGTTCAGATCAGCTTTATGTCGGTGTCTTCTCCTTATCGCCTATGTTTGGTCGCAAGCATCTTGAACACCAGTGAGATATCACTAGGAAAAAAAGATGGGTATGATGCTGACAGTCAAATACATCCCTTTAGTCAACTTTCAAGGAAACCTTATATAGTGAAGATGCAAACAAGTTACCGATCACACTGTGTGTTTGCTGTCGATGTTAATAGCAGCTACAGAATGGCTGCAAACTTAACTAACGTTGCAAGCTCTGAAAAGAAGTAGATAGTATTCTCATGCACAGATGAAGTTTGGTGACTTCCAATTGTTCACACTTGCGCTTCGAGTCGGTTGTAGCACTTTTACCTCTAGTTGTTCTGAATCACTACCAAAATGTCCGTTGGCAAAAGAAGTCTATAAAGAGAATTGTACCATAAATGTTCGGAAATCCCGACAAGTTAGAATTTTCAACAGTGAAAACTGACAACGAAATGTAAGCTATTTGCGTAAATCACTGCAATAAATCCTAGAAGTAGACTTTATATCAAACTGGTGAGCCCAGTCGAGGGTGAAAGAAACGTTCATCTTGTTTGAATGAAATACTTTATCATTTAGCTGAAACTATACCTTTCTGCTGACAAGAATTCTGTTTTCAGATAAACTAAATCGAAGGCTGAATCATACTGGTAGATTGACCGTTACGTTTAGTTTTGTAACATTTTTACGTGATTGCAAACTCGTACAAAGCACACGGCATTCAAACTATGGGTTCCGTTAAACGGTAATTAACTTCTGTTAATGATGATAGTCGTTTTTAGCTACAAACAATACGTGCGAGTGAAACGTTACTGAATTATACCCAAGGGTATTTTATTTGCGTTCATTCTGCATCCGGTCTTTCGCACGTGATTCTTTAGCCGCGGACTAGAAAGATGATTCGTTACTTATGTCAGGGACGGCGCACCGACGCCAATCACGCAAACTTGAATAAAATGAGCTGCATAATTAATAATCCCAGTGGATTGGAATGATTGTGCATTACGTCGAATTGTAAAGTGGAATGTAAAACCAGAGGTGTGCTTCAACCTGATACTTCTTGACACCGCATCAGCAAGTTTTGAAGTACTTGCGACTTACCATGAGGCAATAGAGATCAATGTATTCTGATATCATTTGCGTTACATGTTTTCACTGAGCGCTCGATGACAACAAATGAGATGTATACATCTGGCTTTCCATAACCCCTATCCGGAATCGTTCAGTAGCCCAAAATGACTCAATGGTACTGGTTGCATCACTGTTAAACAGTCTGCCACTGCAGACTGGTATTAACTGTGAATAAATTTTACGTTAGGCAGTGATCAAGCTACGGATAGGATGCATCCAGGAAGCACTACCTCTCCTAAAGCTCAAACGCGATTATGATTTGTGGATCCTGATCTGGAATCGACTCAGTTATAGATCAACTGAATTGTGTCTCGTTTAAATCCATATGCGGAACGCATACTGATGGACTATCTTCCACATCCCACATTTTTTGACGGGGTCTAAGTAAGACAGTGTCGTCCGCATAATCCAGATCGGTCAATCTAGCGTCAGGAAGAAACTCAACACCAAGCCCACTGGATTCGCGAGGCGCACCCTCCAGAATGTCGTCCATGACAAAATTGAACAGGAAGAGGGAATCGGACATCCCTGATGAATACCACTAGAAGTTATGAACGCCCGAGACAGTTGGCTATAAACTCCCACTCTGCTTGCAGAGTGAGCATACAGTGATCTCCACAGAGTCATGTATTTATGTGGTACTCCCTTCTGGAGAAGGCAGCTCCATAGGAAATTACGAGCAGCTGAATCAAAAGTGGCCTTTAAACCCCAAAAGACCGGTGAGAGTGCCGATGTTTCAAGATCCGTCGCAAGGTAAAAATACGATCAACGCACCCTTGACCGGGTCGGAATCTCAGCTGTTCTTCGAGTATCTGACTTTCTCTGGGTTTAGTGAGACGACGTAAAATGAGACCAGTAAACAACTTGGGCGCAATAGACACCAAACTGTTGCCTCAGTGATTGTCACACAGACTTCGGGCTCCCTTTATGAGAATGGGAATTTCTGTTGATAGGCACCAATCACAAGGTACCCCTCCAGTCTCCCAGATCGTCTGGAGGAGTTCTGTCAGTTCTGATGTCACCACCATTGAAAAGAGAAGGAGGGAGAAGGTCTGGTTCAGGAGCCTTATTACGATTTAATAACGAGCTCCAGGACCACTTCTGCTTCCGACGGATGGCCGTCTGGAACGCAATAACTGACCATTCAGGTCCCGTCGCCCACACGATCTGGGTCAGGCCAGCTGAACTGTTCCTGTAAAACGTCATTAAGCGCTAAACCTCAGGTGACGTATGGTATACCGCGAGAGAATTATCCTGTTCGTCATTAACGTTTTCGGGATCCATATGTGTTGACGGTAGTTGCTGCTATGCGAATAACTCGCTTTTGGTTTTAATGGTTTTTCATGTGCTAATCCTGAAAGTTACCTACCCAATTAAGTCACCGTGAAGCATTCAAACCGCCTTCATAAACACAATCGGGGTTTAGAGCTCGTTTTTGGCTTTTCTACGTGTACTTCAAACCACCCGTCGAATTGTGGAACGTTTATCCGCAATCACAGCAATTTTTGTTGTTAGCCCAATCGAATTTGAAATATCAACTTAACTTAGACCTTCCAGTGGCAACCTTTGATCGATTTTGCAAAACCTATAAACTCAAAAGTGGTGCAAAAGTTTTGCAGCAGACAACCCAATATCGACTTGATTTTACTGTATCCATACAAGTTAGCCTCGCAGTATTTGCTGTGTTAATCAGTCTAATCATTCCCAATAGCTCAGCTTGTTGATGGTTTGTTTTCCTCAAACTAGTAGACGAGTCAACTTGAACCAAGATGGTTAACCAATAGAATACCATAGATAAAGAAAGACGACTAGCGCTTCGAAACGCAGAGTAATCCTTGAAATCAGGACTACCAAAAACGAGAAGAGACGGTTGGAAACATGTAGACATACTAAGAAAGTGTTAAAACCAAAACAGTTGCTGCTTATTCGATTACTGGTGCGCTTACAAGTCGTGCGCAGAAGGTTTCATCGTTTTCAAGTTTAATCCGTCGTCATGGATACGATGAATCTAGCTGCTGTTCGTCATGTCAGTGGTTGACGGAGTAGCACAGCGGTATACAGGTATAAACGTATTTAAAAAGAGGGGAAAGGGGAGAGAGAAAGCAAGAAAGCTTCCTGAAAACCGATACTCATTGAATTTGCGAATATGGGCTACCCATCGGTTGTGATATATTGCCATGTGAGAAAGTCTTTTCAAACAGTGACGTGAAGAGTTGTGAACTGGAATGAGAAATCCGAGTCTACCAAACTTGCTCAGTAGGATGGTCAAGGCCTTCATAGCCCACAATCTCGTCCTCGCTTGATCGCGCTGCAGTTCCTTGCAACAACCAGCAGCCAGGATGAACAGTGCGAGGAATGACAGACCCTCCGCCGGCCCAGCGTGCGACAACTGCACACTTTTTCCACTTCAATTGTACGTTTGGAAATCGCAACTTTCCTAAATACGCACCGGCGGACTGTCAGGTTGTCTGCACAATCATCCCATTTAGTGCAGAATAACGGAGGAAGACAAACTATCTGGAAAGCAGGTACTATAGCTTGCGGCGTAGGGGTACATAAATTTGACAAACATTGGATTTCAGAGAAATCTCTGGAGTTGTTAGAAACCAGACGGAAGATTCCTCGTGGTAGTTCACATAATAAGTCTAGAAGAGATATCCGTAAGAAGCTGGAACGTAGTCTAAAGGCTGATCGTGAGGCTTGGTTAGTGGAAAAAGTTAATGAAAAGGGGATAGCTTTTGCCTTAGGGAACGTCAGCAAATCCTTTAAATTGATCCGTTCCACTGGTCCCAAGTGACCGTCTATCATTGAAGCCATCAGCGAGGTAGATTACACACTAATTTGTAATAAGTCCAGAAGGTTGAAACGCTGGGCGTAACACTTTGACGATCAGTTTAGCTGGCCTCCTTCTTCGACCGTGCTGCCTCCGCAAACTTGTGATATAACGTCCTGGTCGATAGGTTTAGAACTACCCACTGAGACTGAGATTCGCAATTGCATCTCGGCTCTCAATCATAATAAGGCCGGTGGTCCAGATGATCTAGTGCCAGTTCTTTTTAAAGAAGATGGAGAGGTGTTAGTCGAGGCCTTGTCTCAGCTGTTTCAGCGTGTGTGGATGACGGACACCATCCCTCCGTGCTGGAGTCAAGCGGTAATAGTTCCTATATTCAAAAAAGGTATCAGGAGCTCTTGTAAAAATCATAGGGGGATTAGCTTGACCCCAGCCATTTCTAGGGTTTTGGCCTTCACTGTACTTCGTCGACTCACTGCAGCTCGGGAGTTAAGCAGAAGGCAGGGTTTCGTCCTGGCGGGGGATGTACAGATCACATTTTTATCCTCCGTCAAATTTTGGAGCAGCGTCATATATACCGCCGGCCAACAAGTGCCATATTTCTCGACTATAAAGGTGCGTTCGATTCGGTGGATCGATCTACACTTTTAGAGTC